>JAEMWC010000269.1:105000-120000 GCA_016490735.1 Pachyseris speciosa
TCAAACTTGGCAGTGACATAAATTTTTTACACCTTAACTGATTTTTGCTTCAAAGGGACGAGCACTTCGGTCACGTGACTTGTAAATCAATATTCATGGTGAAATATGGGGAAGATAAAATGAAATCTAATTAAATCTTCTTTGGTGTCACACGTTTACACCTCAAGTGCTTGAAATGGATTAGCCTTGTCTGCGTGTCCACATTAAATAACGGTCTTGCAATTAAGGGAAATAGATCACGAAAAAAAAACTGACTTAAGGCTTTCTTAAAAGCTCAACTGATTAACGTCGATCTTATTTTCTAGCTTGCAAGAACATACGATCAAAGAAATTCTGCAAAAGATTTCGCAGGTTCTGTACACACCGCAACAGAAATGGCGATTATATGAAACAGTTCTGCAACTTTCAGTGTGGCTGTGTTTGGAGAGGTGAGAATAACTCTAATTGTGGACTTCAAACTCCTCTACACGTTTAGTCTTAACCGTGCCAAACAAAAGGAGCCAGATACGAGTGTACCACAAAGGAATGATACACCATCAATATAGTATTTTATTTATTTATTTATTTGCCAAACCACAAATAGCATTATTATAAAGAAAACAAAAAAGATAGAATGGATAGAAGTTACAATGGCGAGGAGGCCTATAAAAATGAATTTGGCTCTGTAAGGTAAATTTACAATCGAATTTTAACTGTATTTTCAGTAATAATACCATAAAATATTCTACAAGCCACCTTTCCACCATTTTATTTAGTGTCCTCTTTTAGTAGGCTCTACCAGGTCAGCTAGAAGACTGGACACTAAAGTCTGAGATTGCCCCAAAAGTAATCAGACTAAAATCCAAAATATCTCGCCCTCAGTTAATTATTTCAATCTCTGAACTGGTCATTCAGGTTTTGATTATTTAGCTGAGGCCCGGTTCATACGTCGCATTTCTGCCGTGTCGAATGCAATTCAAACAAAAGATAATGAGGCAAATCATCTCATTATCTATTGTCTCAATTGCATTCGACACGGCAGAAATGCGACGTATGAACCGGGCCTGATATTCTTTATTTTACTGTGAAATTTGTAATTGATTGTCGTTATCTTTGTAGTCCGTCACTTTTGATAGATTGAAATCGAAATGACACTTTTTCTACTTTGATTCCTTCTAGGAATAGAAGGTAGAGGATGAAGACTGAATCTCGATAAAATATACAGAGCTGACTGGTTCTTGCGTCAAGGCTGTTGCAGTTGTGCCCAGTTTCTACTGTTTTTCTTACAAGAACTTCCTGTTACTAACTTAAATAATCAACTAGTAGTTGTTTAATGTTTTAAGATCTTGACACTTTAATAGTCATTTAGATGCCATGAACTCCGTCTAAATGCTATTGACATTGTCTTTGCAGAGAGTAACCTGTGAAATTGGCAGGTACTTAAAAGTTGAGGAATACTAGCATTCAGAAGACGGCTTCTGGTTGATCTGCTTATAGACCCACTGGAATTAATTTAATGAATCATAATAATTGTAAATAAAATCTCGATTCTGACTGGCTATCACCAGCCAAGATTACAGAATTGCCAGGACAATGTACGCGTCATACCCAAGACCCACCATCACCATCAGTAGCTGTCATACAACTGTTGCGTTTAAATGGCTTTTGATATTTTCGAATCAGGCGCGGACTTTACGCGTCTTTTATTCTAAAAAAACGCAGCTCTTCGCTATTTTCTTTTTCGAATTTTGTTACAAAAATAATTCCGAAATGTAACTGGTGACAGGACTTCTTATTGCCCAGCAGTTCGGTTTGCAATCATATTCTTAATTAAACAAAACGGACTGTATTAGCTCATACCGCTAAAGATCGAATTGGACTCCGCTCGACTATTATTGATAACCGGAAGTGAAAACAATTATCCTCGAAATTACCGTTGTCCTTCGTTATAGTTAATTAGTACCTACTTCTGCTTTAAGTTATACTATGTATTTTATCATTGTAACAACAAAGACCATTATTATCGTTACTATATTATTACGCTGCCGCGCTTTTGACAAACTGACGAGACAAAACACAACCGAAATTAATTTAAGAAAGCTTTTTCTAAATTAACTGCCTCCTTCACTCCCATGAAACTAACTTTTCACATTGATATAGATTGTGATATTTTCTTCATCTTCTCAATAAAAGTTAAAAGCAAAGCCTGCAGTTAACCGTGGCAATTGAGTTGCAGTAAGCGACCTTTAATTACTGGCGCTAAATTATGTGGAAACGACCATTCCTTATGGTTCAGTGAGTCTTGTTCGCAATGTCCTTCGTCCTATTTAATATGGCGCGGGACGAGGGATTTTTCATACTTGATTAGCGCCAATTTTAGCGTCCCAAAACGGGACCAATCAGAGTAGATCTTTGGGACCCTCGGGGATAAAGTTGACTTGAGCTCTTCTTCCAAATGCGAGCCACGCCACTTCCCATTTTTGGCGCGAAACGCAAATGAAAATCCTTCAAGCGAGACAAGTCGACCTCTCGCGACTTCTTCGCTCGCTCAGCCGCTTCGCGGCCTAAATAGCTTGTGGCAAGTCTATGTATGACACGGAATTTATATAATACTAAACTCGTGCTCACTCCTTTTCGTTAACCATTTGTGCTGTACCTCGCACTGAGAAACTGATATCGAGGTCTTGCATATGATCTGGTTTATGATTTCGGTACCGAAAGCCAAGATTTTTCTGCCTTCTTGGTTAGACAGGGAGCAGGTTTTCCAATTTTGGAAATACAGGCGTTTTAAAAGTTTTCCAAAGTATTTAAAAGTATTTCATCCGTCGTGGTAACTTGCCTAACAGTTTACGATGAATATGATCCTTCGTTATAAGGATAAAGCCCCGGCCAAACATCATCAAACATTGTTTGATGACCAAACATTTTACCATTTGGCGACCTTGCTTGGTCTAATGAATGATATATGAAATGAATCATATATGAACTGCGGAAATGAAATCAAATGAAGAATGAAACTCGCAGTTGTGAACGCAATTTTTATGCAATTGCGAAAAGAAGCCTGAAAAAAAATTCAGGACTTCAACGGGGTTTGAACCCGTGACGTCGCGATTACCGGTGCGCTGCTCTAACCAACTGAGCTATGAAGCCACTGACGTTGGGAGAAGGTCAATTCTGGGTTCATATGTTCCCGTCAAACAAATGAGTATGAATGATATATGAAATGAATCATATATGAACTGCGGAAATGAAATCAAATGAAGAATGATCCTCGCAGTTGTGAACGCAATTTTTATGCAATTGCGAAAAGAAGCCTGAAAAAAATTCAGGACTTCACCGGGGTTTGAACCCGTGACCTCCCGATTACCAGTGCGATGCTCTAACCAACTGAGCTATGAAGCCACTGACGTTGGGAGCAGGTCAATTGTGGGTTCATATGTTCCCGTCAAAGAAATGAGTATGAATGATATATGAAATGAATCATATATGAACTGCGGAAATGAAATCAGTCAAATGAAGAATGATCCTCGCAGTTGTGAACGCAATTTTTATGCAATTGCGAAAAGAAGCCTGAAAAAAATTCAGGACTTCAACGGGATTTAAACCCGTGACCTCGCGATTACCGGTGCGATGTTCTAACCAACTGAGCTATGAAGCCACTGACGTTGGGACCAGGTCAATTGTGAGTTCATATGTTCCCGTGAAATCGCATCGCACCGGTAATCGCGACGTCACGGGTTCAAACCCCGCTGAAGTCCTGAATTTTTTTCAGGCTTCTTTTCGCAATTGGACAAAAATTGCGTTCACTACTGCGAGGATCATTCTTCATTTGATTTCATTTCCGCAGTTCATATATGATTCATTTCATATATCATTCATACTCATTTCTTTGACGGGAACATATGAACCCACAATTGACCTGCTCCCAACGTCAGTGGCTTCATAGCTCAGTTGGTTAGAGCATCGCACCGGTAATCGCGAGGTCACGGGTTCAAACCCCGTTGAAGTCCTGAATTTTTTTCAGGCTTCTTTTCGCAATTGCATAAAAATTGCGTTCACAACTGCGAGGATCATTCTTCATTTGACTGATTTCATTTCCGCAGTTCATATATGATTCATTTCATATATCATTCATACTCATTTCTTTGACGGGAACATATGAACCCACAATTGACCTGCTCCCAACGTCAGTGGCTTCATAGCTCAGTTGGTTAGAGCATCGCTCCGGTAATCGCGAGGTCACGGGTTCAAACCCCGTTGAAGTCCTGAATTTTTTTCAGGCTTCTTTTCGCAATTGCATAAAAATTGCGTTCACAACTGCGAGGATCATTCTTCATTTGACTGATTTCATTTCCGCAGTTCATATATGATTCATTTCATATATCATTCATACTCATTTCTTTGACGGGAACATATGAACCCACAATTGACCTGCTCCCAACGTCAGTGGCTTCATAGCTCAGTTGGTTAGAGCATCGCTCCGGTAATCGCGAGGTCACGGGTTCAAACCCCGTTGAAGTCCTGAATTTTTTTCAGGCTTCTTTTCGCAATTGCATAAAAATTGCGTACACAACTGCGAGGATCATTCTTCATTTGATTTCGTTTCCGCAGTTCATATATGATTCATTTCATATATCATTCATACTCATTTCTTTGACGGGAACATATGAACCCACAATTGACCTGCTCCCAACGTCAGTGGCTTCATAGCTCAGTTGGTTAGAGCATCGTACCGGTAATCGCGACGTCACGGGTTCAAACCCCGTTGAAGTCCTGAATTAATTTCAGGCTTCTTTTCGCAATAACATAAAAATTGCGTTCACAACTGCGAGGATCATTCTTCATTTGACTGATTTCATTTCCGCAGTTCATATATGATTCATTTCATATATCATTCATACTCATTTCTTTGACGGGAACATATGAACCCACAATTGACCTGCTCCCAACGTCAGTGGCTTCATAGCTCAGTTGGTTAGAGCATCGCACCGGTAATCGCGAGGTATGCGTTCAAAGCACGTTAAAGTCCTGAATTTTTTTCAGGCTTCTTTTCGCAATTGCATAAAAATTGCGTTCACAACTGCGAGGATCATTCTTCATTTGATTTCGTTTCCGCAGTTCATATATGATTCATTTCATATATCATTCATACTCATTTCTTTGACGGGAACATATGAACCCACAATTGACCTGCTCTCAACGTCAGTGGCTTCATAGCTCAGTTGGTTAGAGCATCGCACCGGTAATCGCGAGGTCACGGGTTCAAACCCCGTTGAATTTCTGAATTTTTTTCAGGCTTCTTTTCGCAATTGCATAAAAATTGCGTTCACAACTGCGAGGATCATTCTTCATTTGACTGATTTCATTTCCGCAGTTTATATATGATTCATTTCATATATCATTCATACTCATTTCTTTGACGGGAACATATGAACCCACAATTGACCTGCTCCCAACGTCAGTGGCTTCATAGCTCAGTTGGTTAGAGCATCGCACCGGTAATCGCGAGGTCACGGGTGCAAACCCCGTTGAAGTCCTGAATTTTTTTCAGGCTTCTTTTCGCAATTGCATAAAAATTGCGTACACAACTGCGAGGATCATTCTTCATTTGACTGATTTCATTTCCGCAGTTCATATATGATTCATTTCATATATCATTCATACTCATTTCTTTGACGGGAACATATGAACCCACAATTGACCTGCTCCCAACGTCAGTGGCTTCATAGCTCAGTTGGTTAGAGCATCGCTCCGGTAATCGCGAGGTCACGGGTTCAAACCCCGTTGAAGTCCTGAATTTTTTTCAGGCTTCTTTTCGCAATTGCATAAAAATTGCGTTCACAACTGCGAGGATCATTCTTCATTTGACTGATTTCATTTCCGCAGTTCATATATGATTCATTTCATATATCATTCATACTCATTTGTTTGACGGGAACATATGAACCCACAATTGACCTTCTCCCAACGTCAGTGGCTTCATAGCTCAGTTGGTTAGAGCATCGCACCGGTAATCGCGAGGTCACGGGTTCAAACCCCGTTGAAGTCCTGAATTTTTTTCAGGCTTCTTTTCGCAATTGCATAAATATTGCGTTCACAACTGCGAGGATCATTCTTCATTTGACTGATTTCATTTCCGCAGTTCATATATGATTCATTTCATATATCATTCATACTCATTTCTTTGACGGGAACATATAAACCCACAATTGACCTGCCCGCAACGTAAGTGGCTTCATAGCTCAGTTGGTTAGAGCATCGCACCGGTAATCGCGAGGTCACGGGTTCAAACCACGTTGAAGTGCTGAATTTTTTTCAGGCTTCTTTTCGCAATTGCATAAACATTGCGTTCGCAACTGCGAGGATCATTCTTCATTTGACTGATTTCCTTTCCGCAGTTCATATATGATTCATTTCATATATCATTCATACTCATTTGTTTCACGGGAACATATGAACCCACAATTGACCTGCTCCCAACGTCAGTGGCTTCATAGTTCAGTTTGTTAGAGCATCGCACCGGTAATCGTGAGGTCACGGGTTCAAACCCCGTTGAAGTCCTGAATTTTTTTTTTGGCTTCTTTTCGCAATTGCATAAAAATTGCGTTCACAACTTCGAGGATCATTCTTCATTTGACTGATTTCATTTCCGCAGTTAATATATGATTCATTTCATATATCATTCATACTCATTTCTTTGACGGGAACATATGAACCCACAATTGACCTGCTCCCAACGTAAGTGCCTTCATAGCTCAGTTGGTTAGAGCATCGCACCAGTAATCGCGAGGTCACGGGTTCAAACCACGTTGACGTCCTGAATTTTTTTCAGGCTTCTTTTCGCAATTGCATAAAAATTGCGTTCGCAACTGCGAGGATCATTCTTCATTTGACTGATTTCCTTTCCGCAGTTCATATATGATTCATTTCATATATCATTCATACTCATTTGTTTCACGGGAACATATGAACCCACAATTGACCTGCTCCCAACGTCAGTGGCTTCATAGCTCAGTTGGTTAGAGCATCGCACCGGTAATCGCGAGGTCACGGGTTCAAACCCCGTTTAAGTCCTGAATTTTTTTCGGCTTCTTTTCGAGATTGCATAAAAATTGCGTTCACAACTGCGAGGATCATTCTTCATTTGACTGATTTCATTTCCGCAGTTCATATATGATTCATTTCATATATCATTCATACTCATTTCTTTGACGGGAACATATGAACCCACAATTGACCTGCTCCCAACGTAAGTGGCTTCATAGCTCAGTTTGTTAGAGCATCGCACCGGTAATCGCGAGGTCACGGGTTCAAACCCCGTTGAAGTCCTGAATTTTTTTTCAGGCTTCTTTTCGCAATTGCATAAAAACTGCGTTCACAAATTCGAGGATCATTCTTCATTTGACTGATTTTATTTCCGCAGTTAATATATGATTCATTTCATATATCATTCATACTCATTTCTTTGACGGGAACATATGAACCCACAATTGACCTGCTCCGAACGTCAGTGGCTTCATAGCTCAGTTGGTTACAGCATCGCACCGGTAATCGCGAGGTCACGGGTTCAAACCCCGTTGAAGTCCTGAATTTTTTTCAAGCTTCTTTTCGCAATTGCATAAAAATTGCGTTCACAACTGCGAGGATCATTCTTCATTTGACTGATTTCATTTCCGCAGTTCATATATGATTCATTTCATATATCATTCATACTCATTTCTTTGACGGGAACATATGAACCCACAATTGACCTGCTCCCAACGTAAGTGGCTTCATAGCTCAGTTGGTTAGAGCATCGCACCGGTAATCGCGAGGTCACGGGTTCAAACCCCGTTGAAGTCCTGAATTTTTTTCAGGCTTCTTTTCGCAATTGCATAAAAATTGCGTTCACAACTGCGAGGATCATTCTTCATTTGACTGATTTCATTTCCGCAGTTCATATATGATTCATTTCATATATCATTCATACTGATTTCTTTGACGGGAACATATGAACCCACAATTGACCTGCTCCCAACGTCAGTGGCGTCATAGCTCAGTTGGTTAGAGCATCGCTCCGGTAATCGCGAGGTCACGGGTTCAAACCCCGTTGAAGTCCTGAATTTTTTTCAGGCTTCTTTTCGCAATTGCATAAAAATTGCGTTCACAACTGCGAGGATTATTCTTCATTTGATTTCGTTTCCGCAGTTCATATATGATTCATTTCATATATCATTCATACTCATTTCTTTGACGGGAACATATGAACCCACAGTTGACCTGCTCCCAACGTCAGTGGCTTCATAGCTCAGTTGGTTAGAGCATCGCACCGGTAATTGCGAGGTCACGGGTTCAAACCCCGTTGAAGTCCTAAATTTTTTTCAGGCTTCTTTTCGCAATTGCATAAAAATTGCGTTCACAACTGCGAGGATCATTCTTCATTTGACTGATTTCATTTCCGCAGTTCATATATGATTCATTTCATATATCATTCATACTCATTTCTTTGACGGGAAGATATGAACCCACAATTGACCTGCTCCCAACGTAAGTGGCTTCATAGCTCAGTTGGTTAGAGCATCGCACCGGTAATCGCGAGGTCACGGGTTCAAACCCCGTTGAAGTCCTGAATTTTTTTCAGGCTTCTTTTCGCAATTGCATAAAAATTGCGTCACAACTGCGAGGATCATTCTTCATTTGATTTCGTTTCCGCAGTTCATATATGATTCATTTCATACATCATTCATACTCATTTCTTTGACGGAAACATATGAACCCACAATTGACCTGCTCCCAACGTCAGTGGCTTCATAGCTCAGTTGGTTAGAGCATCGCACCGGTAATCGCGAGGTCACGGGTTCAAACCCCGTTGAAGTCCTGAATTTTTTTTAGGCTTCTTTTCGCAATTGCATAAAAATTGCGTTCACAACTGCGAGGATCATTCTTCATTTGACTGATTTCATTTCCGCAGTTCATATATGATTCATTTCATATATCATTCATACTCATTTCTTTGACGGGAACATATGAACCCACAATTGACCTGCTCCCAACGTAAGTGGCTTCATAGCTCAGTTGGTTAGAGCATCGCACCGGTAATCGCGAGGTCACGGGTTCAAACCACGTTGAAGTCCTGAATTTTTTTCAGGCTTCTTTTCGCAATTGTATAAAAATTGCGTTCGCAACTGCGAGGATTATTCTTCATTTGATTTCGTTTCCGCAGTTCATATATGATTCATTTCATACATCATTCATACTCATTTCTTTGACGGAAACATATGAACCCACAATTGACCTGCTCCCAACGTCAGTGGCTTCATAGCTCAGTTGGTTAGAGCATCGCACCGGTAATCGCGAGGTCACGGGTTCAAACCCCGTTGAAGTCCTGAATTTTTTTTAGGCTTCTTTTCGCAATTGCATAAAAATTGCGTTCACAACTGCGAGGATCATTCTTCATTTGACTGATTTCATTTCCGCAGTTCATATATGATTCATTTCATATATCATTCATACTCATTTCTTTGACGGGAACATATGAACCCACAATTGAGCTGCTCCCAACGTAAGTGGCTTCATAGCTCAGTTGGTTAGAGCATCGCACCGGTAATCGCGAGGTCACGGGTTCAAACCACGTTGACGTCCTGAATTTTTTTCAGGCTTCTTTTCGCAATTGCATAAAAATTGCGTTCGCAACTGCGAGGATCATTCTTGATTTGACTGATGTCTTTTCCGCAGTTCATATATGATTCATTTCGTATATCATTCATACTCATTTGTTTCACGGGAACATATGAACCCACAATTGACCTGCCCCAACGTCAGTGGCTTCATAGCTCAGTTGGTTAGAGCATCGCACCGGTAATCGCGAGGTCACGGGTTCAAACCCCGTTGAAGTACTGAATTTTTTTCAGGCTTCTTTTCGCAATTGCATAAAAATTGCGTTCACAACTGCGAGGATCATTCTTCATTTGACTGATTTCATTTCCGCAGTTCATATATGATTCATTTCATATATCATTCATACTCATTTCTTTGACGGGAACATATGAACCGACAATTGACCTGCTCCCAACGTAAGTGGCTTCATAGCTCAGTTGGTTAGAGCATCGCACCGGTAATCGCGAGGTCACGGGTTCAAACCACGTTGAAGTCCTGTATTTTTTTCAGGCTTCTTTTCGCAATTGCATAAAAATTGCGTTCGCAACTGCGAGGATCATTCTTCATTTGACTGATTTCATTTCCGCAGTTCATATATGATTCATTTCATATATCATTCATACTCATTTCTTTCCGGGAACATATCAACCCACAATTGACCTGCCCCAACGTCAGTTGCTCCATAGCTCAGTTTGTTAGAGCATCGCACCGGTAATCGCAAGGTCACGGGTTCAAACCCCGTTGAAGTCCTGAATTTTTTTTCAGGCTTCTTTTCGCAATTGCATAAAAATTGCGTTCACAATTTCTAGGATCATTCTTCATTTGACTGATTTCATTTCCGCAGTTAATATATGATTCATTTCATATATCATTCATACTCATTTCTTTGACGGGAACATATAAACCCAATATTGACCTGCTCCCAACGTCAGTGGCTTCATAGCTCAGTTGGTTAGAGCATCGCACCGGTAATCGAGAGGTCACGGGTGCAAACCCCGTTGAAGTCCTGAATTTTTTTCAGTCTTCTTTTCGCAATTGCATAAAAATTGCGTTCACAACTAGGAGGACCATTCTTCATTTGACTGATTTCATTTCCGCAGTTCATATATGATTCATTTCATATATCATTCATACTCATTTCTTTGACGGGAACATATGAACCCACAATTGACCTGCTCCCAACGTAAGTGGCTTCATAGCTCAGTTGGTTAGAGCATCGCACCGGTAATCGCGAGGTCACGGGTTCAAACCCCGTTGAAGTCCTGAATTTTTTTCAGGCTTCTTTTCGCAATTGCATAAAAATTGCGTTCACAACTGCGAGGATCATTCTTCATTTGACTGATTTCATTTCCGCAGGTCATATATGATTTATTTCAGATATCATTCATACTCATTTCTTTGACGGGAACATATAAACCCACAATTGACCTGCTCCCAACGTCAGTGGCTTCATAGCTCAGTTGGTTAGAGCATCGCACCGGTAATCGCGAGGTCACGGGTTCAAACCCCGTTGAAGTCCTGAATTTTTTTCAGGCTTCTTCTCGCAATTGCATAAAAATTGCGTTCACAACTGCGAGGATCATTCTTTATTTCACTGATTTCATTTCCGCAGTTTATATATGATTCATTTCATATATCATTCATACTCATTTCTTTGACGGGAACATATGAACCCACAATTGACCTGCTCCCAACGTAAGTGGCTTCATAGCTCAGTTGGTTAGAGCATCGCACCGGTAATCGCGAGGTCACGGGTTCAAACCCCGTTGAAGTCCTGAATTTTTTCAGGCTTCTTTTCGCAATTGCATAAAAATTGCGTTCACAACTGCGAGGATCATTCTTCATTTGATTTCGTTTCCGCAGTTCATATATGATTCATTTCATATATCATTCATACTCATTTCTTTGACGGGAACATATGAACCCACAATTGACCTGCTCCCAACGTGAGTGGCTTCATAGCTCAGTTGGTTAGAGCATCGCACCGGTAATCGCGAGGTCACGGGTTCAAACCCCGTTGAAGTCCTGAATTTTTTTCAGGCTTCTTTTCGCAATTGCATAAAAATATCGTTCACAACTGCGAGGATCATTCTTCATTTGACTGATTTCATTTCCGCAGTTTATATATGATTCATTTCATATATCATTCATACTCATTTGTTTGACGGGAACATATGAACCCACAATTGACCTGCTCCCAACGTCAGTGGCTTCATAGCTCAGTTGATTAGAGCATCGCACCGGTAATCGCGAGGTCACGGGTTCAAACCACGTTGAAGTCCTGAATTTTTTTCAGGCTTCTTTTCGCAATTGCATAAAAATATCGTTCACAACTGCGAGGATCATTCTTCATTTGACTGATTTGATTTCCGCAGTTTATATATGATTCATTTCATATATCATTCATACTCATTTGTTTGACGGGAACATATGAACCCACAATTGACCTGCTCCCAACGTCAGTGGCTTCATAGCTCAGTTGGTTAGAACATCGCACCGGTAATCGCGAGGTCACGGGTTCAAACCCCGTTGAAGTCCTGAATTTTTTTCAGGGTTCTTTTCGCAATTGCATAAAAATTGCGTTCACAACTGCGAGGATCATTCTTCATTTGATTTCGTTTCCGCAGTTCATATATGATTCATTTCATATATCATTCATACTCATTTCTTTGACGGGAACATATGAACCCACAATTGACCTGCTCCCAACGTCAGTGGCTTCATAGCTCAGTTGGTTAGAGCATCGCACCGGTAATCGCGAGGTCACGGGTTCAAACCCCGTTGAAGTCCTGAATTTTTTTCAGGCTTCTTTTCGCAATTGCATAAAAATTGCGTTCACAACTGCGAGGATCATTCTTTATTTGATTTCGTTTCCGCAGTTCATATATGATTCATTTCATATATCATTCATACTCATTTCTTTGACGGGAACATATGAACCCACAATTCACCTGCTCCCAACGTCAGTGGCTTCATAGCTCAGTTGGTTAGAGCATCGCACCGGTAATCGCGAGGTCACGGGTTCAAACCCCGTTGAAGTCCTGAATTTTTTTCAGGCTTCTTTTCGCAATTGCATAAAAATTGCGTTCACAACTAGGAGGACCATTCTTTATTTGATTTCATTTCCGCACAGTTCACATATGATTCATTTCATATATCATTCATACTCATGTGTTTCACGGGAACATATGAACCCACAATTGACCTGCTCCCAACGTCAGTGGCTTCATAGCTCAGTTGGTTAGAGCATCGCACCGGTAATCGCGAGGTCACGGGTGCAAACCCCGTTGAAGTCCTGAATTTTTTTCAGGCTTCTTTTCGCAATTGCATAAAAATTGCGTTCACAACTGCGAGGATCATTCTTCATTTGACTGATTTCATTTCCGCAGTTCATATATGATTCATTTCATATATCATTCATACTCATTTCTTTGACGGGAAGATATGAACCCACAATTGACCTGCTCCCAACGTCAGTGGCTTCATAGCTCAGTTGGTTAGAGCATCGCACCGGTAATCGCGAGGTCACGGGTTCAAACCCCGTTGAAGTCCTGAATTTTTTTCAGGCTTCTTTTCGCAATTGCATAAAAATTGCGTTCACAACTGCGAGGATCATTCTTCATTTGACTGATTTCATTTCCGCAGTTTATATATGATTCATTTCATATATCATTCATACTCATTTGTTTGACGGGAACATATGAACCCACAATTGACCTGCTCCCAACGTCAGTGGCTTCATAGCTCAGTTGATTAGAGCATCGCACCGGTAATCGCGAGGTCACGGGTTCAAACCACGTTGAAGTCGTGAATTTTTTTCAGGCTTCTTTTCGCAATTGCATAAAAATTGCGTTCACAACTGCAAGGATCATTTTTCATTTGACTGATTTCATTTCCGCAGTTTATATATGATTCATTTCATATATCATTCATACTCATTTGTTTGACGGGAACATATGAACCCACAATTGACCTGCTCCCAACGTCAGTGGCTTCATAGCTCAGTTGGTTAGAACATCGCACCGGTAATCGCGAGGTCACGGGTTCAAACCCCGTTGAAGTCCTGAATTTTTTTCAGGGTTCTTTTCGCAATTGCATAAAAATTGCGTTCACAACTGCGAGGATCATTCTTTATTTGATTTCGTTTCCGCAGTTCATATATGATTCATTTCATATATCATTCATACTCATTTCTTTGACGGGAACATATGAACCCACAATTGACCTGCTCCCAACGTCAGTGGCTTCATAGCTCAGTTGGTTAGAGCATCGCACCGGTAATCGCGAGGTCACGGGTTCAAACCCCGTTGAAGTCCTGAATTTTTTTCAGGCTTCTTCTCGCAATTGCATAAAAATTGCGTTCACAACTGCGAGGATCATTCTTTATTTCACTGATTTCATTTCCGCAGTTTATATATGATTCATTTCATATATCATTCATACTCATTTCTTTGACGGGAACATATGAACCCACAATTGACCTGCTCCCAACTTAAGTGGCTTCATAGCTCAGTTGGTTAGAGCATCGCACCGGTAATCGCGAGGTCACGGGTTCAAACCCCGTTGAAGTCCTGAATTTTTTCAGGGTTCTTTTCGCAATTGCATAAAAATTGCGTTCACAACTGCGAGGATCATTCTTCATTTGATTTCGTTTCCGCAGTTCATATATGATTCATTTCATATATCATTCATACTCATTTCTTTGACGGGAACATATGAACCCACAATTGACCTGCTCCCAACGTGAGTGGCTTCATAGCTCAGTTGGTTAGAGCATCGCACCGGTAATCGCGAGGTCACGGGTTCAAACCCCGTTGAAGTCCTGAATTTTTTTCAGGCTTCTTTTCGCAATTGCATAAAAATATCGTTCACAACTGCGAGGATCATTCTTCATTTGACTGATTTCATTTCCGCAGTTTATATATGATTCATTTCATATATCATTCATACTCATTTGTTTGACGGGAACATATGAACCCACAATTGACCTGCTCCCAACGTCAGTGGCTTCATAGCTCAGTTGATTAGAGCATCGCACCGGTAATCGCGAGGTCACGGGTTCAAACCACGTTGAAGTCCTGAATTTTTTTCAGGCTTCTTTTCGCAATTGCATAAAAATATCGTTCACAACTGCGAGGATCATTCTTCATTTGACTGATTTGATTTCCGCAGTTTATATATGATTCATTTCATATATCATTCATACTCATTTGTTTGACGGGAACATATGAACCCACAATTGACCTGCTCCCAACGTCAGTGGCTTCATAGCTCAGTTGATTAGAGCATCGCACCGGTAATCGCGAGGTCACGGGTTCAAACCACGTTGAAGTCCTGAATTTTTTTCAGGCTTCTTTTCGCAATTGCATAAAAATTGCGTTCACA
>JAEMWC010000269.1:125000-130000 GCA_016490735.1 Pachyseris speciosa
GCGAGGTCACGGGTTCAAACCCCGTTGAAGTCCTGAATTTTTTTCAGGGTTCTTTTCGCAATTGCATAAAAATTGCGTTCACAACTGCGAGGATCATTCTTCATTTGATTTCGTTTCCGCAGTTCATATATGATTCATTTCATATATCATTCATACTCATTTCTTTGACGGGAACATATGAACCCACAATTGACCTGCTCCCAACGTCAGTGGCTTCATAGCTCAGTTGGTTAGAGCATCGCACCGGTAATCGCGAGGTCACGGGTTCAAACCCCGTTGAAGTCCTGAATTTTTTTCAGGCTTATTTTCGCAATTGCATAAAAATTGCGTTCACAACTGCGAGGATCATTCTTTATTTGATTTCGTTTCCGCAGTTCATATATGATTCATTTCATATATCATTCATACTCATTTCTTTGACGGGAACATATGAACCCACAATTGACCTGCTCCCAACGTCAGTGGCTTCATAGCTCAGTTGGTTAGAGCATCGCACCGGTAATCGCGAGGTCACGGGTTCAAACCCCGTTGAAGTCCTGAATTTTTTTCAGGCTTCTTTTCGCAATTGCATAAAAATTGCGTTCACAACTAGGAGGACCATTCTTTATTTGATTTCATTTCCACAGTTCACATATGATTCATTTCATATATCATTCATACTCATGTGTTTCACGGGAACATATGAACCCACAATTGACCTGCTCCCAACGTCAGTGGCTTCATAGCTCAGTTGGTTAGAGCATCGCACCGGTAATCGCGAGGTCACGGGTGCAAACCCCGTTGAAGTCCTGAATTTTTTTCAGGCTTCTTTTCGCAATTGCATAAAAATTGCGTTCACAACTGCGAGGATCATTCTTCATTTGACTGATTTCATTTCCGCAGTTCATATATGATTAATTTCATATATCATTCATACTCATTTCTTTGACGGGAAGATATGAACCCACAATTGACCTGCTCCCAACGTCAGTGGCTTCATAGCTCAGTTGGTTAGAGCATCGCACCGGTAATCGCGAGGTCACGGGTTCAAACCCCGTTGAAGTCCTGAATTTTTTTCAGGCTTCTTTTCGCAATTGCATAAAAATTGCGTTCACAACTGCGAGGATCATTCTTCATTTGACTGATTTCATTTCCGCAGTTTATATATGATTCATTTCATATATCATTCATACTCATTTGTTTGACGGGAACATATGAACCCACAATTGACCTGCTCCCAACGTCAGTGGCTTCATAGCTCAGTTGATTAGAGCATCGCACCGGTAATCGCGAGGTCACGGGTTCAAACCACGTTGAAGTCCTGAATTTTTTTCAGGCTTCTTTTCGCAATTGCATAAAAATTGCGTTCACAACTGCAAGGATCATTTTTCATTTGACTGATTTCATTTCCGCAGTTTATATATGATTCATTTCATATATCATTCATACTCATTTGTTTGACGGGAACATATGAACCCACAATTGACCTGCTCCCAACGTCAGTGGCTTCATAGCTCAGTTGGTTAGAACATCGCACCGGTAATCGCGAGGTCACGGGTTCAAACCCCGTTGAAGTCCTGAATTTTTTTCAGGGTTCTTTTCGCAATTGCATAAAAATTGCGTTCACAACTGCGAGGATCATTCTTCATTTGATTTCGTTTCCGCAGTTCATATATGATTCATTTCATATATCATTCATACTCATTTCTTTGACGGGAACATATGAACCCACAATTGACCTGCTCCCAACGTCAGTGGCTTCATAGCTCAGTTGGTTAGAGCATCGCACCGGTAATCGCGAGGTCACGGGTTCAAACCCCGTTGAAGTCCTGAATTTTTTTCAGGCTTCTTTTCGCAATTGCATAAAAATTGCGTTCACAACTGCGAGGATCATTCTTTATTTGATTTCGTTTCCGCAGTTCATATATGATTCATTTCATATATCATTCATACTCATTTCTTTGACGGGAACATATGAACCCACAATTGACCTGCTCCCAACGTCAGTGGCTTCATAGCTCAGTTGGTTAGAGCATCGCACCGGTAATCGCGAGGTCACGGGTTCAAACCCCGTTGAAGTCCTGAATTTTTTTCAGGCTTCTTTTCGCAATTGCATAAAAATTGCGTTCACAACTAGGAGGACCATTCTTTATTTGATTTCATTTCCGCAGTTCACATATGATTCATTTCATATATCATTCATACTCATGTGTTTCACGGGAACATATGAACCCACAATTGACCTGCTCCCAACGTCAGTGGCTTCATAGCTCAGTTGGTTAGAGCATCGCACCGGTAATAGCGAGGTCACGGGTGCAAACCCCGTTGAAGTCCTGAATTTTTTTCAGGCTTCTTTTCGCAATTGCATAAAAATTGCGTTCACAACTGCGAGGATCATTCTTCATTTGACTGATTTCATTTCCGCAGTTCATATATGATTCATTTCATATATCATTCATACTCATTTCTTTGACGGGAACATATGAACCCACAATTGACCTGCTCCCAACGTCAGTGGCTTCATAGCTCAGTTGGTTAGAGCATCGCACCGGTAATCACGAGGTCACGGGTTCAAACCCCGTTGAAGTCCTGAATTTTTTTCAGGCTTCTTTTCGCAATTGCATAAAAATTGCGTTCACAACTGCGAGGATCATTCTTCATTTGATTTCGTTTCCACAGTTCATATATTATTTATTTGATATATCATTCATACTCATTATTTTCACGGGAACATATGAACCCACAATTGACCTGCTCCCAACGTCAGTGGCTTCATAGCTCAGTTGGTTAGAGCATCGCACCGGTAATCGCGAGGTCACGGGTTTAAACCCCGTTGAAGTCGTGAATTTTTTTCAGGCTTCTTTTCGCAATTGCATAAAAATTGCGTTCACAACTGCGAGGATCATTCTTCATTTGATTGCTTGGTCTTGTTGGATTTAATGGTGTTTGGTCGTCTTGAAAAACCCAGGGTTGGCCAGGGTTTCAAACAACATCATGTTTGGACAACAAACAATGTTTGATGATGTTTAGTACAGTAGTCCGCGCGAAACATTTCCTGGCGTTTGGCCAGAACTTCACAAAACAATTAAGAGCTTCAAATATCACTGTTAACTGTACATTACAAGATCGTTGATCGCACTCACCCACGTCAAAATCATCTTTGAACAGAGGAAAAGGCAATGGACAGCCCGTCTGGAGCAGCAGAAGCAGCAGCAAAAGTGAGAACATTTTAAAACTTGCCATTGCCGTTTCTTCGAGTTCACGTTTCGTGACAGCAAAACAATCTATCCAGCTCGATTGGAGATTGAAAATGAGCGGTAAGCTTTTTCTAACCGAATTTATATGGTCGGCATGGAAATAGCTATTCGTATTATAATTATATTACGACAATAAACAATTGACAAAAGATGTACTTTTGACATTAAGACAAAGTCTTTTTTCATTTTGAATTCACCGCACGTTTTAAACGTCGCATTTCACATGTGCCGAATCTAATTAAGTTCGACGTTTAAAACAATTGGCCATGTTCTAATCAAGTAAGGGCTTGGGAACAAATCCAAACTTCATTGAAAATCAATAGCATTGAACTAAATCGATCCTCATATGAAAGGGTATCTCAAAATAAGTTTGACCATGTTTGGTCGAAAAGTCGCTAGTTGACATGCATTTAGATCTTTAAAAAATCCCATACAAATGTCTCTGTTTCGGAAAGTGTGTCCCTCCAAACCATACAAAGTCTCCAATTTTCACAATTTTCAAAAGCTTTTGTTTCAGCTCCAATTCAACTGAACAGCGTCAAAGTTGGTAAGGTGACCATTTTTGAGATGCTCTTTCATGCAGTGGAAACAATTTTTTTGCAATCGATAAATTTTAAAACTCAGTCCCAGGTCCTCACTCGTTTAGAACATGGCCAATTGAATTCGACAGATGAATTAATTTTGTTGCATCTTCAACTGAGCCAGCGGAATATTCAACAGAAGTTCTACACAGTTGTTTTATGAGGGGGGGGGGGGGGGGGGGGGGCAAGGGGTGGGGGGGTCTTGTCACGAAGTCACGATAGTAAATTTTCGATTTCACGAATCACGACTCAGGTGTTAAATTCACTAAGGTCACGGAAAAATCTAATCACAATGCAGTGAAATTTAGCTACGAACTCAACTTTAGACATTCACGATTTATTTCTTACCTATTCACGATTCACAGCCAAGGAGTTTTGTATTTCACGCCTCACGGAATACACTTCAATCACGATTCACGGAACAGTTTTTTTCAAATCACGATTCACAGAGCACAAAAAAACCGGATCACGGCGTCACGAAAATACCCTTGCCCCCCCCTCCCCCCCCTTTTATACTTCACATGTGCCAAATCAAGTGCATAAATTATGTTAAATTACGTTTTCCCACAATTACGGTTTTTAATCAAAAAATTCGACGTCTAAAATGAATTGTCGAATTGAATTATTTGGGTCGACCCAAATAATATAATTCGGACGAGGCTGATTAAAGTAATTAGGGAGCTTAAACAAGGACACTGCCTATAACAGGGAATGTAATTTCTAACGGTTGGGTGACATGGGAACGAATTAGTTAGAAATCAATTTTCTGGCGGCACGTTGAGAGGTTGGCTTGGCATCGTGGGATACCCTGAGGGTATTTAAGGTCTCCGTGGGAAAGTTAAGTCATTCTAGGTCAGTCTCTTGCTTGACCTCTTTTCTGTAGTGAATGTTTTGAGATTTCAGTTTTCTATTGAACTTTTGTCGCAGTTTTGTATTGTTAGCCTTTAACTGTATTTTTGCTTTAGAGAACTTGGTACAATATTGTAACTTAATGGTTAGTTGTGCCCTTTCCTCAGCGGAAATGGGCTGCTGCATTAGTTGAGGAATACGTTTCCACAATTTTTTTGGCCACTTCTCAAGGGTGGTTTTTCGTAGCTGGCGTAGCACATCTTATTTATGTATAGTTGCTCAGTTTTCTGTATATCAGGACGCTTTTTGTATCAGAAGACTGTCTGACTCGTCC
>JAEMWC010000269.1:137500-270000 GCA_016490735.1 Pachyseris speciosa
CTGGGAAAAGGTTTTACGATGGAAAATTCAAACAAAACAGAAACCAAGCGAGGAATTGCTAAAATTGATGTGGTGGAGCTATCAGTGACTTGCGTAGCAGCAGCCTTGATCATGACAGCAATTGGTATCCTGTTGTTTTACTTTTGTACAACAGCGAGGCAAAGACAAAGATATTATGGGAGATGTAAAAGGACACAAAGCGTGGAACAGAATCGGCAGATTTTACCGGCAGCAAGCTGACCAAAGGGGAAAACAAAAATAAGAACCTTGTTCCTAGAAAATCTAAATGATCTTTTAGTCCAGAGCTGAAGAAATTAGCCACATATTTCTGAACTTTTTCAGATACAACCTGAATGCTTCGATATTGATAGTGGCTGTCCCACTTGTTTGTGGTGACTAAAATGAAAGTTGTTAGAAGCTAATGTATTATTAGAAGCCACCACTGACTTTTCCGGTGCAAACCATTGTCTTTCGAGACAGGAGACGATGTAGGGCTGTTAACTCCCCCCCCCCCCCCCAAACCAATCACATTATTGCTTATATTACAATGGCAATGCTTGCAAGAACAGTTTGTTAGCGTTTATGAGGAAACGTTTTAATTTTGTTATCCATTTTAACAATAAAATAGCTTAAACAACACAAAATATTTGAAATTTTATTGTTGTGAAAGTCAAGTCTCGCAAGAAATGACAAAATTTTATGTATTTTTATTTATTTGAACAACTTTGGCGATTATCTGGGAGATTTCAGACTTCAGTCTCTAATCTGGAGCCTGGGAGATACAATCCAAAATCTGGAGTCTCCCGGATTACGCGGGAGGGTTGACAACCCAGCAATGATGAAACCATTGACAACATCTTTCCGCAAGGACAACAGAAATTTAATGTCCATGAGAATATACTGATTTTCTTTTACTGAAAGCCATTACAGAAATTGCAGTTAATGTACCATTGAAAATTTGTTAAAATTGATAATAGTGAAAGTGTCAGCAATGACAAAGTTGCACTCTTTGAAAGAACCTACTAAATAATTGAAACTACAAATTCACAAATGTAAAACAGACTTCTCTAACAATCTAACAGCTAGCCTTGCACCCATTCTGTTTCCTGGCATAATGGCCTACATTTTACTTGAAATAAGTATGTTTTCAGCAGATTTCATGTTTGACTACACAGCTGCTGCACAAGCCTTTTTCATTTCCATGTTTCTCTACATAAAATTATGCCTTAATCAGCATAACAGTCATTTCCTTTCCTTATCTTTTTATCCTTTTCACAGAGCTATTAGGGCCAGGGGCCAGGAATTTTGCCTGGATAATTATTTTGAGTGAGATACCAATTTACTTTGTAAGACAAACAGCATATTGAGTGTACTGTAACATATTGAATCCCTTGGCCACTTTTGGTATATCCTGCCCACTTCAAAAATTACTGACAGCTCTACTGTAGGTTCCCAGGCTGTTGAAAAACAAACAACTGTTACAGGTATGGTATGCAGGCTTCATAAGCCTCTAGTGCATTTCAGCTGGTACACTGTATGTGAAATCTCAAATAGGACCAGTAGCCTGGCTGATCAAAATTAGCTTGGTATCTTGAAAGGAAATGATGATATTTGGGTAAGGAGTGTGGAAAAAAAATCAAAGTTGTCAATAATATAAACATCACTGTATCAATCCCAGCTAAGTTTTTTCTGTTCCAGTTCTTCTCTTTGTTTGTCCTGTAATTGTTCTCTTTCCTCCTCAATCATTGCATCTGTTAGTTCTTCCACATCAAGCTCTTCTGTTCTCTCACTTGGTTTGTCTGTAGGCTGTTTAGGACTTGGCAGCTGCATGAAAGCATCATACACTGAGGGCACGCTTAAAACTTGCTGTTCACCTGGTGAAGGAAAACCAAAATTTCAGAGTGTTTCAATCAATAAAACAATGTGTGAATGTAAATAATATGTTTATTTCCTTTAATAATAATAATTATAGTAATAATAATAATAATAATAATAATAATAATAATAATAATTGATATTTAAACAGGGTGACCCCTTCAGTCGCAGGACTGGTATCAACAGGGGCCCCTGTATAACATAAAATAAAAGAGTATGTATAAATTATATATACCGGGTATCTATAAAAACTAAATACTTTAAAAAGATACAGCTAAAATGTTATTAAGAAGCTTATAAAGTAATAGTATTCATAAAAATTAAATTGGATTTAAAAAATGTTCTAAAAACAGCCTAAGAATAAAAAGTGGAAATAGCCTGGAAACGTTCCATTGGAGGCAAAGTCTTAATGTTCATTGGAAGACTATTAAATAAGGATGCACCATGACTTATTACTGTCATAATTATTACATGACTTATTACTGTCATAATTTTATTTCAGTCATCTAGTTGTAACACCTGAATTTCTGGAGACCCTCCTTTTATAATACGTAATGTTTCACATACTAGTTGGAGTACCAAAATAACAAATTTTCAACACATGCATTCTCATAATCACACAGATTTTACAATTATAATTTTTTTAAATAATTTTTTTTGAAATTATTATGATATAAGGCATACACGAATAATTCTTACAGTTATCCCTGCACAATTCAATAAATTAATGAGGCGAAAACAACTCTCTACTCGCCAAAACTACACCAGCTATTACGAATAACAAGCATTAATACTTGAACTTTTCAAACATGAATTCTTTTCTTGATTTGTCTTTTCACCTGCAACTCTTCCCTGCTACATGATAACAGCCATAACAGAAAAGTAAGAAAACTTTCATTATGGATCCCATTTACACAATTTCTTAATTTATACTGAATACAGTAGAACCTCGATTTTCTGGACTCGTTGGGACTGAGCTAAACAGTCCAGATAATAGAGAGTCCGGATAATCGAAAATATGAATATTAATGAGCCCAAACTAAAACTGAATGACTGAACTATTGGAGCGTGAACTTTCACTTAGAAACAAAGAACACCTGAGCAAATCAGAGCTCAGTGAAATACATTGCCGTGGTATGGCGTGCGTGAGCTCAAAACGTGTACAGATTTGTGTTTTGAAGAGAAACAAATTCAGTTTGATCCGGAATTTAATTACTTAATTTGAAGAGAAAAAGTTTTGCTGCGGATCTTAAATGTGGCTAATTAACCCATTGACTACCGGCTGTTTTTACATTTTCGGGGTGATTTTCCACCTATAAACGATGAATAGCAATTCGTGACTCTTTATTTGAACTACCAGGGAAAAGTGGTGCTGTCCTAAGCCACTGGAGGCTCAAGGTTTCTGAAAACGTCATTTTGACGTAGCTATTTTTTATCCGTGAAGCGACAACAATGGCCCAAGTTGGGTTTGCTTGTGATTTCTGCTAAATTTACAGCCATTTTTCATCTTTAGCGGCTGCCTGATGAGCATCATTAAGTGTGACGGTAGCTAAGAGTCCACTTTCTCAAAGAATCAAGCAAAGTGATGTACTTTGTCGTTGAATTTGGCTTGTTACTCGGCGAACTGGGAATTTGGCCGGTTGAACACTTAGTACCTTTGGGACTCGACTATTGATGAATTTCTTGACCTACCACCACATATTTTGGAATTTCTGAGTACTGAAGATGACCACAAGCAGGAATTTTTGGCAGTAGGTCGGAGTGGCTGTAGACTTAGTTTATATGTGAAAGAATTGGGAGAAGGAACGGGTGCTGTCAAAAATTCTCGTCATTTCCCAGCATGCAATGTGGTCTAGTTGTTGAAAATGGTGGAAAGGCTCGAATGCACTGGAACAAAAGGCTGTATCTACACTCGGGACAAGAATATCAACAAAAAAAGTCATTTCTAAGCTAGAAAAAGGACTGAATTTCGTTATGATGGTTGAAGTTTGGTTTTTCGGCGATGATTTCCTTAAAAAACATGAAGGCAAAAAGAGGCATTTTTGTCATTTCTCTTTGACATTAAAAACGGTCAGTTTCGTTCTTGTCCAAACTCAAAAGGCCATATTTGGTCAAAATCGCTACGTTTCTTGCATTTATTGGATATCCAAATTTAAAGGGCATTCCATTTCGTGCTCACAACTAACAGTTAAGGTAATATTCGTGCAATTGAGAAAGTTGCAATGTTTTGAAGCATGGGAGTTTTTTAGGGCCGGTTTTGGCCGGCACAGGTGCCAATGGGTTAAATAAAACATAATTTTTTTTTGATGTTGATATTTTTTATTGCTCAACTACTTAAACAAAAGCCTTTGAGGCTACTAACATATCAACGCTATTTTATTTGAAAACAACCATATGCTCCAAGATCTGGGGGGGGAGGGTACTACTTTCTGGCCGGTACTTAGCTTCAAGGTTGAAGTTGCATGAAAGCCAGCTTGAGGGGGTGGTGATTTTAAAAACTAGACAATAAAGGTCGAGTTGGAGCCACTAGTGACAGTCAGAAGTCGATGATCATCTCATCTAGGGTAATTGAGTTTGATAGTGTGGCTTGTCATGTGACCTGGCCAACTGCAAAGCCAGGAGGTAACGTTAAATGAAGCCTGGCCCTGCTAAGTTACCCACCCCCCCCTAGAAACTGTTTTAACTGTAGAATCTTAACTCTGACCCTGGATTTAAACTACCACCAACCATGACTTTCACTGGATACTGTTAAAAGGACCAGTCACGTGACCTCTATTTTTCTTTGTTAACCCATTGAGCAATTCCTGGCTCTTTATTTGAACTACCAGGGAAAAGTGGTGCTGTCCTAAGCCACTGGAGGCTCAAGGTTTCTGAAAACGTCATTTTGACGTAGCTATTTTTTATCCGTGAAGCGACAACAATGGCCCAAGTTCAGTTTGCTTGCGATTTCTGCTAAATTTACAGCCATTTTTCATCTTTAGCGGCTGCCTGATGAGCATCATTAAGCGTGACGGTAGCTAAGAGTCCACTTTCTCAAAGAATCGAGCAAAGTGATGTACTTTGTCGTTGAATTTGGCTTGTTACTCGACGAACTGGGAATTTGGCCGGTTGAACACTTAGTACCTTTGGGACTCGACTATTGATGAATTTCTTGACCTACCGCCACATATTTTGGAATTTCTGAGTACTGAAGATGACCACAAGCAGGAATTTTTGGCAGTAGGTCGGAGTGGCTGTAGACTTAGTTTATATGTGAAAGAATTGGGAGAAGGAACGGGTGCTGTCAAAAATTCTCGTCATTTCCCAGCATGCAATGTGGTCTAGTTGTTGAAAATGGTGGAAAGGCTCGAATGCACTGGAACAAAAGGCTGTATCTACGCTCGGGACAAGAATATCAGCAAAAAAAGTCATTTCTAAGCTAGAAAAAGGACTGAATTTCGTTATGATGGTTGAAGTTTAGTTTTTCGGCGATGATTTCCTTAAAAAACATGAAGGGAAAAAGGGGCATTTTTGTCATTTCTCTTTGACGTTAAAAACGGTCAGTTTCGTTCTTACAAGTCCAAACTCAAAAGGCCATATTTGGTCAAAATCGCTACGTTTCTTGCATTTATTGGATATCCAAATTTAAAGGGCATTCCATTTCGTGCTTACAACTAACAGTTAAGGTAATATTCGTGCGATTGAGAAAGTTGCAATGTTTTGAAGCATGGGAGTTTTTTAGGGCCGGTTTTGGCCGGTACAGGTGCCAATGGGTTAATATTCATGAAAAATTGGGACCAGCTAAGCAAGTCTGGATTATCGAAACATTTGGATAATCAAGGTCCGGATAATCGAGGTTCGACGGTAGTAGAAGTCATTTCATATATTCGTCATTATACTCTATTGAGATTTCAAAGGCTGTACATTTCACTTGGAGTTTGAAATCCCAATAGATTACTCCAACTCGTATATTTAATATTGCATATTATTCCAAAGTACAGCACACAGGCCAAATACACGCATCTGATTGGTGCATTTGCTGCTGAATAATAAATTATAGTAGAAAAAAAAATAATCACTTTATTTAAGTCTCAAATGTATGTAGCTGAGCACAGATGTTCTACTATTAATTGGGGAGACTAAATCAAATCAACTCTAAATAAATCAAATGAAATCAAATGTTGGATTTTGGGGAGAGGGGAAAACTGGAGTACCCGGAGAAAAACCTCTCGGAGCAGAGTAGAGAACCAACAAACTCAGCCCACTTGTGATGCAGAGTCCGGGAATCGAACCCAGGACACATTAGTGGAAGGCAAGTGCTCTCACCACTGCGCCAACTGTGCTCCCCAAACAACATGACAATCATTCATTGTGCTCAATGGCTTCCTTTTCACATCATTCTGCTTAAGTTCAGTGTGATGATCCATCACATCTTTAGTTATCAGTACAGTTATTGTGAAAATATAGTAAGCTGAAACAGTAGATAGAGCTCAAAGCACTGCATATGTATTAGGGAGTTTAAGCAAAGACTATGGCAGTGCCAATGAAAATGTCATTTAAAGGTTTTATCACAGACCTGTATTGTAATTGAAGGGCTCAGTGGAAGAAGGGCATAAGTGACGATTTTGGTCATTTTGCTGACGTCCTCCAAATGAGCTGAAGTTTTGCATGTGGCCTTTGATACATTAGAAAAACATTGCCCTATATTCTTTTCGCTTTTTTTTTACCCTCAGTTTTCAAGAAAACGCGGACCAAAATACGTATTCTACGCGTCACTTAGCACAGTTTTTCCTGCTTGGATTACTGAAACTGGACATGAAATGATTGGCAGGGACTTATTGTTTGATAGTGTGACGTAGACTATAAGTTTAGCGGTTAAAACATCGATTCACTGATACGAAACTTACGCGGTTGAGGTCAGCTCGATCGGTACTGAGTTCCATTTAATCGCATTACGCCCGAGTGTTTGCCTGCTCGCCTGGTGGTAAAAAAGACATCATGAAGTCTTGAATTACCCGCAAGCCACTAGCTTCTCTGAAAGAATCCAAAGAAGTTTTCTCTGTGCTTTCCAAATCATGAAATCCCTGTTTTGGAGTACAGATTAAGGGGCCAGGCGATAAAAAGTCTGAAAGCAACTCTCGTCTTAAAAGCGGCCCTCCGTTGCTAGTCTCGGACCGTCTGTCAAAGGTTACCGTGCTGAAAGTTCGGAAAACGAGAGGTGTTTTTGGACTTAAGGCTGAAAATCTCCGATGTTTGATGAGAGTTGTCCGCGCTTGGAGGCCATAGTTTTCTCCCACAATTCATTGCGGCCACAGAGGGCGCTGTCACAGTGAAAAGTTCCCGCGGGTGACGTAACGGGATTAAATCCGCTCAGACTACGCGTGCTATAGATTATTTTCACTTCGGAAACATTACGGAGAAATCATTGAAGACAGGGAAACCGGCAAGATGAAAAGTCCGTCCGTTTACGACGAGTATCCTGAATTTAATGCAAGGAAAAGTTGACGCGTGTGGCAAATACCAAAAGCGAAAATGCATTCGTTATCGTGTGGTGTTTTGTAAACCGGTTAAAACATGCTGGCGAATATCAACACATAAATCACTTTGCCGCGATGACCTCGGTTATTTCGCTTCCGTGGAGGCTTGTAAACATCACCAAAGAGCATTTTCATGCGAGCTAAACGTCAGCAAGAAGTATTTTCACGCGAGATAAACAGGAAAATGTATTTCAAGTTGTGTGACGCATGACAGGACATTAACGATTCAATTTCAGAACATGCAAATAACGCCGTTAAGTCTAACTTAATTAACGTTAGCGCTAACCCCTTGAATGCTGTTTTCAAGTCAGACAAACTCTTTGCGCGCTGACGTAAGGTTAACCAAGGCTTCTGTGTGCTGTTTTAAGTCAACCAAGAATGTTGTGGACTGTTTCTGAGCCAAGCAAGCTTGTTGAGCGCTACGATTAAGCAAAACACGGGTAGTAACACCTGTAGTAAGTGCCGCATTCAAGAAAACAAGTAGACCCGGCATATTTCCAAGTCAGCTGGGCACCTTGTGTGCTGTTTATGAGTCAAAAAGTCATATAGCACATTATGGCTTATTGAGCAGAGACGTTCCGTGTTGTCTTAAGCCAATTACGAACATTTGGCGCTTGGTTTTCATAAGAAGGGCTTGGTGGAAGACTGTGCTAAGTGACGCGTAGAATGCGTATTTTGGTCCGCGTTTTCTCGAAAACTGAGCGTAAAAAAAGCGAAAAGAATATAGGGCAGTGTTTTTCTAATGTATCAAAGGCCACATGCAAAACTTCAGCTCATTTGGAGGACGTCAGCAAAATGACCAAAATCGTCACTTATGCCCTTCTTCCACTGAGCCCTTCAATTAATATTAATTCACGGTTATTCCATCTTGTTTAACTTGTAAAGCGAACCATCCACAGTAGGAACTTAATTGGTAGGGACACTGTTTATGCTAAGAAAGAGAATGAAAAATGTAGCGTCATGCATTCACATCCTATGCAAAACCTTGAATTTGGTCAGTTCACGATGTTGTTTAGCACAGGATGGTAATGAAACGTAACAAATTTCCTAATGCATTGGCATTAAGCCATTGTTTTTGCTCCTTAAACCTATAAATATTATTGTTTATTGGCATTCTCATCAATGTTCCCATTGTCATTGCTTAAACTCTCTATTAGCTTGTAAGGGGGGGGGGGGGGGGGGGGGGTCAGGTTAAGGTCAAAACAACCAAGTACAAGACACTGACAGAGGACTTGCAAAGAAAGAGTACAGGAAGGAGCAACAGTGGAACCTTGATTTAACGAAGTGGCAAGAGACTAGGGAAATTGGTTCACCATATCAAGGGTTTGTTATGTTGAGGTCCTTTTCCATACATTTCAAAATGTCAGGCTGACTGGTATCATTCGTTATATCAATGACTTCGTTATATGAGGTTTGTTAAATCAACGTTCCACTGTAGCCTTACAGCAGTACCGTCAATTTTATTGTTATAATAATTTTATGTATATGTTGTACCTGTATTCGTGTTCCACCCAACTCGATTAGCTCTGCTAACCTCGGGTGGAAAAATTGTGATTTTGTTTTAATTAGTCTTAATAAAGTTGTTGTTATACGAGAATGAATATATGAAAATCATATATTTGAACTGCGGATTAATGATTAAATATGTGACTGATCGTCGCAGTTATGAACACTACTTAAGCAGTAGTGAAAATATTTTCACTACTGCTTAAGTAGTGTTCATAACTGCGATGATGAGTCACATATTTAAAGTTGTTGTTGTTGTTGTATGTGCCACCAAGAGCAAAGGGGAAAGGTTCACAATAAAATACCTTTTTGTTTTGTTATAAGAAGTCCAAGAGTTTCAAGTTGTTTCAGTGCTTCTGGTGGATCATATTTCACAGTTACTTGCAATTTGCTCATCCAGTTCTCAATCTGCTGCTTTAGCTCACTGGCTGTCATCCCATCACTCTGGAGTCCAGTCCCATGGCCTGCAAAAAATATCACTCTGCTCAATTAACTATGCTGTTCAGTTTTATACTTTTATTTTCTTTTGTTCTTGTGTATGGTAATGTATGATAATGTATGATAATGAGTATGTTGTAGTTCAGCTTTTATTTTCTTTTGTTCTTGTGTATGGTAATGTATGATAATGAGTACAAAACAAAGGAAAATAAAAATTGAAACAAGGATAAAATTGAACCACAACAACTATAACCTTCAAATAATGCATGGGTTCTTGGATCATTAATCCACAAACCTCTGTGACTTCCTTACACTGAACAAGCTTTCATAAAGCAGAATTTGACTGTAGTTATGTAATAAAAAACTACTTGACTGTATAGCATCAACTGAAAGTCTTTGCACCCTGTCACTGTTATGGTGCTCTACATAAACAGTTAAAAATATAAACCAATATTGTATTAAAATGAGGTTTCAGAGATTCAGACAACACATACATCAGGAGACATCATGAGAAATAAAATAAATAAATAAATAAAATAAATAAATCAACTTTGTTTAACAAGGGTGACACTTAACAGTAATTCAACTGACAAACCTGTGGCCTTCGAAATTCTGGATCAAATTGGATTTACAGAATCAAATGTAGAGGGCCACAGAAAAAAAAACAAACCAAAGGAATCCAAAACACTGTACCTGATAAAGAGTGTAATTTGGAAGAAGCCTGAAGAAAGCTGTATGCCAGAAGGGTCACTTTGAAAACTTCATCCTCAGCCCTATCAGCCAGTAAAGTGAGTAATGCACGATTATTTGCAATGGAATTAAAGTACAGGGTCTGTCCCAGATGCACAAGGTATGAATTTCTTTTGTTCTTGTACATGTTCCACGCTCTTAAAGCAACTATACCAGCCACAGAGATAGCAATATAGGTCCAGGATACTTTGTAATCTGCCAGGAAAGATACCAGCTTTATTATGGCACTTGCAGCACCTACTGTCAACATTCCAGCCAACACTCTTTGATCAAATTGGTTCATTCTTATCTTTCCACCAGGAAGTAAATGCTCCAGATTGGCACACCTAATATCTTTGAAGGACTTGAGCATGAGTTTGCTTTGCTTCTTAGCTCGAATTGCTATGACAACACGCTTGTACCTTTCAGTTGGCACAGGCTGCTTAAACCAACGGATAACGCCAGTCACAATCCGAGAATACAGTGGCCCAGTGGCAACTGGCTCAAATTCCTTTCCAACAACCCACACCCTCAGCACATCATACTTTCCTGGGTCAACACTGACAAGCACTCCATCGCCAGCATCATGCTCTTTCAAGGCTTCGTGTACTTCTTCAATAGGAAGTTCATAGAAGTGAGCCTTCTCTAGAAGATGGGATAACTTCTCCAGTAACCAGAACTCATTATCTTGTCTCTCTTTCTTTGTAATGCTTTGGAGCATCAATGTCTCTTTGTCAGGGTTTAGAGGGTCATACAAAGCCTATCAAACAAAAAAATGCGTCAACACAACAAAGGTTTTGTTTTTGTTTTGTTTTTCAGATAAGAAGATGGCAAAACCAAACCAACCATACCAAAATGGTAGGTATCCAGCAAAGTAACATAAGATTGATTTTTTTTCTTTCCAGACATTTATCAGGAAACAATATACATTTAATGTATGGTCCTGTGGGAAATAGTTAAATGTTTTTGGGAGAGCCCTCACTTAGATGTTTCCCAAGATAAAATACAGAGGGAAAACAAACAAACTAGTTTTGTGAGGGACAATACATTTAGTGCTTTGTCATATACCCAGACATTCACTTCAACAATCACAGCAAAAAAACGAACAAACAAGCACACAGACAAAGATGACACTACAACAACACAACTTCTTTATTAACAAGCCTACTGAATGAATAATTTAGAAATTATGTTTCAATCTGACGTGGGTATGCGCCTAAGAACATGCCACTTTTTAGTCATGCACTGATCACATGTTTTTGTACCAGCACAATCAACAACTGCAGAATTGCATCCTGGTCAAGATACATTTGAATTTGATTGGGTGCTCATTCATGAGCGAGAATCGACCAATCACAGTGTGTGTACAATAAACTTTGTAGGTTTCAATGGATGATAAAATACAATCAAATGCAAGTGAGTACTAAAATATCGGCTCAAGATCGGTGTAAGAACCTGAGAAACTCATAAATAGCAGAAAACAAAGACAAAACATTTCAAACAACAGTGCACATTAAAACAATAGCTCATAAAACAAAGAACACCTCATCATGTTTTTACACTGAGGTAGAACACTGGTAGGTTTATACTTAATATAAAATTTAATATTAGTAACCTGCCTTCAACTCTCCAAGCACACCATGAAAGCTGCCAGCTATTGACTTGTCCAGAAGCTCTGCCAACCCGTGAAAATAATGTCGGTCATTCGTGTTCACAAGAATATCATCTTCAACAATTCTTCTTATCAGGGCTTTTCTTGTCATCGGGACAAATTTTCGTGGAACAAAGTACTCCTTTTTGCCAGGCCCTCCCTGCTGAAGAACCGTTCTCTTTTCTCCAGTGTCTGTCTTTGAGTCAAACAGAGTTGGAAGTTTGAAGAAAGAGGAGGAAGATGCCCATCGCAGGGTTCCTGGATTATTGCAAGTCCAGTTTGGGAGGCAAGAAATGGTTTTCCTGCCAAACGATAACATTTTTCACAGCAGACATCGACAGAAAGCTACAGAAGGAAACCAAGGACCGGGTTTACTCCGAAAGAACTGGACGGCCATGGCCATGTATGTATCATGTAGTGTCGCGTTCAATATTCCCGCCGAAAACTTGCCTTTGGACTCCCCGGTCCAAATCCGCTAGCGAATACGGACCCACGGGGGACGGACCCCCTTCGCGGATTTCGATCCCCCATTACAACTTACTTTACTTCTCATATCAATTGACCGTTAGCACAAAGCACAGAGAACTGTAAAAGTTGTTTAAAGCACGCGCTGCGGCCTTTCATAAAGTAGATGCAATTCTAAAATCTTGTTTTCTTTCATTCGAGTTATTATTTTTCCAGAATACTGGATATTTGTATAGTTTCAATGGGCGGCGCTTTAACAAAGGAGGTGCTACTATTTAAAGTAACGCTTCTTGGTTGGAAAACGCATTTGTGCTCCCTGCATAAAAGTTTACTTGACTGCATGTCGACTTCACAGGATTTTTTTTTTCTTCGGAACTGTAAGAACTGTAGTCTAAGACTTCAAGTTTTCTAAATTTAATGTAATAGAGTTTTTCAAGAATGCAAGTCTTAAAAATTCGTTGCTGTTAACTTATTTATTATCAGAAAATTACAGCAAATTACCATTTTCTCATTTGGTCATGTAAATATAGCTTTTATAAAACTCGCTTTAATTCAGTTATAGTAGAAAGTATTGTGAGTTTTTATTAAGAAAGTTTGGTTTTCAAAATTTACAGATACAAACTTGTGTTGTAGGTTCTTTTTTTTTACACTAAGTATTAAAGATTATTTGAAAAGAAAAAACTGCTTCAATATTTTTATTTGTTTTTTTTAATACTCCAAAAACAATTTGCAAAGCAATTTTATTACCTTACTCGATAGAACGCTTGTTTTCAGGGGGCTCCAGATCCGCGAAAAGGGGGTCCAAATCCGCTAGCGGATCTTGACCGGGGGGTCCAAATCCGCTGTGACACCGGCCTGATTAAGCATAGGAACCTCGATTTTCCTTCGGAGCTTTTTTTCTTTTTCTTTGAAAGAGAAGCTTAGAACATTAATTCATTGAATCGATGAACTGATTAAATTGATTTTCTGCCAGATGTTTTTAATAAAAACACCTGTTTAGATTGGTTTTGGATTGACGCTCAACAAGCTAGAGTGGCTTATGTCAGGAAAGTCTTTTTGGCTTCTTGCCTGAATGAAAAACGAAACAACCACAGAAACAAGACTGAAGAAGATCGTGTGAAAAACATTTGTACGTTGTAGCTGATAGTCCACCGAAAATGTCGTCCCGCCAGAAAGGAAACGATTCTGCGCTTGCTTCACTTCCGGTTTTTGGAACAATACTATTTGAGCATGCGTAGGAGATCATACTCGCGCGCTCTGAAAATAACGCAGTGGAAGTAGGAAGGCGTGTTTTTGTGCAGATTTTTTGGACGTTGTAGAGCGGAAAATTTGTTTCTAACGATGGGTAGGTAATTTGCACTTATTATGCAGCGAATAGTTGCATATTTTTGGCGTAGTGGGTGTTCAGTCCGTTATTTTTGGCTGTGGACTTTCGGTGGTTCGTGTTTGGTTTGACTGAGTTGGAGTACCGCACCGTAACACCAAATGAGTGGTTTACACTAGTCCATCATTAATTTATAACGTTTTGCTTCTTTATGCGCTAAGTTCAACCTTTATTTGTCTTCTCTCCTTGACGAACAAACTTTGTGTCGACGCAATGGCTTCAATCACTTCATTCAAAAAATCTTCGTTCACAAAAGCGGTGAGTTTGTTGTTGCAAGTAGATTTCGCTCTTCTACTGTAGCTGATTTGTCTCCAATTGTAAGGTTGTTGTTTTTGAGAGGTTGCTTTGTTGATTCGTTTCCATCATACAGAGCGCTAAAGGAATGGAGGGCTATGTGGGGTTTGCGAATCTTCCGAATCAAGTTTTTCGCAAAAGCGTGAAGAAAGGATTTGAATTCACTGTGATGGTCGTAGGTGAGTGGTATCCTGCACTTTGAACGGAAGTAAAGAATGTTCAACAAAACAAGGGTGGGAATATTTCAATCCCTCCTTGAAATCTTTGTGGTTCTGAAGTAGACCAGATTAAGACGCACTGAAGAATTTAATAATTTCCTTGATACCTCTTGCAATATACAAGCTATGTTGTGAAGCATAATAGAGCAATGCGCGCTGGTCTTCGCTTACAACAAGACGTGATTTTTGATTGAATTTTAAGCATAAATGGAATGTTATTTCCCTCTGTCAACAAAAGATTTTCTGTTAATCTAGACATTTAAGAAATTTCGTGTCATTGGTTTGTGATTGAATCTACTGCTTTGTTAAAACAGCTTTAGCATTTCCGCTCATTCTTAAAAGTAAGCTTATAATATCGAAGAACGATCGACAGGTCGAGATAATCTCTGCATAACTTTAATTACATGCTCGTCTGTATGTCCGGGCTGCTCACTATTTCTGCTGTTTTCTCGCACAGCTGTAACAGTTGTAAGCCTTACAGATTTTAGAAAATGAAAGCGTGACGGAACATTTTCACACTGATTCAATTCATCTCCACGTGGTTGATAATTTCGTACGTAATGAGTAGTAGTTTTACAATTCCGTCTTCCGGCGTCTTGGTTAACCTCAGGTCATTACAAGAGGAATCGAGATGTGACAGTGGTTGAAATTACAATTCTGGCATGACAATCGGTGTTGAAATAAATTTTTTAACAGGGTGGAGCGTTCTTTCATTTTCAAGGGCTCATCAAGATGCGTCTTGCGATTGAATAGCAGATAATTTGTCTGCCTAATTATTTGAAAACTTTAAGCCCCGGCTACACGTTCAAACATTGGCCGTTTTCACACTAGAGACGAACAAATCGTCTGGACGGACAAATCGTCTGGCTATTGTTCATCTGATGTGAATTTAGGTTGTACTTTAGTCGACTTGTTTGTCTGGATGGACAAATCGTCTTCTTAAAATCGTCTTCACAGACGGACAAACAGACGAACAAATTCAGACGGTTTGTTCGTCTTAATTTTTGTTCGTCCCGTTTTCACACTAAGACGACTTGTCCATCTGAGACGATTTGTCTGTCCAGACAATTCGTTCGACCATTGTTATAAAACATTTGTTGGATGAACAATGTTAGAACGTGTAGCATGCATGTTTGATGACGTTTGTTCAACATTTTTTGTTGGAAGAATGTTTTGAGTTCAATCAAACATTTTCTCCAACATACAACAAGTGTTGAAGGATGTAGCCGCCCTTTCAACAATATTGTATTGCAAAGACCAATCAGAGTTAAAGACCCAGTCTCCAATCTGAAAGCCTAATGGCGGAGGTGGAAATTGTTGAAACCAGAACCCCGAATCAACGTGTTTCCAACAATGTTATATGCGTATCCAACATTGTTAGAAGCGTTCTTACAACAATGTTGGACGTGTTCTTCTAACAATGTTACAACGTGTAGCCGGGGCTTTACGTCCATGCAGTGATACGCATTAACTTCAGTTGACAACTTAGGTCCACTGACGTTTTCCATTAATGTCCTTGAATTGCGTGAGTTGGAAAGTTCTTTTTGTGTGAATGGCATTTAAAGTTTTATTCCAAAGATCTGCATGTAAGTTTATTTACAATCTTGTAGAGAACTGTCAAACTCTCAGATTTACATACATTTATAATAATAAAATTGGTCACATCTTAGAAATAAAGCCAAATATTAAAAGGCCCCTTTGAAGTTCTTCAGCTGCTTGGAAATTGAATACATGCATCACAGTACAGGTGCAAATTACCCACAGACAATGCTCAATGGAGTGTTTTGTAATTGATACTGAAAGATTTGTGAATAAGTTTTGAAAGGCCACCAAAGTTGTGAAACATTTGAACTCCAACTTCAAGATATCCCCATTGCCTGTCAAAATATTTGCCTTTGTGGAGTGTCTCATTTTCTGCATTTTCTCCAAAAAGCACTTAATAAGAGCTTTTTGTTCTGTGGTGTCAATAGACCACAACAGACATTTACAACCATTTAGCATTTTGCTTGGAGTCACTTAAATTTTCTTTTGACAGACATTTGACATGCTTGTACTGGTACGAAGAGTATGAAATCTTCCACTCTGCTACAGTATGTTTCTTTGTTTTGAAAAAATAATATTCAGGTTTTTTGATTCGTGTGGAGTCTTTAGTTTATCAGCAGGCACACCTTCTATTGTTTGAACTTTTAATTTCTTGGAGACTTCCGTCTTTTGTCTGTCAGTTTATTGTGATCCATCATTCGATTTTTTCCTCATTAAAGTTTGCACAACAAGCTACAGTTATTGTTCAACCAATGAGATGCCTCTACTTTGTACACCAGTGTGTTTAAAATTGTCACCTCACTATATGTTCAAACAACTTACATGTATGTTTCATTGTTCAAATCTTCAGCAAATGAGAATTTTGTTTCAGACACCTCTACTTGTCTTAAACAATAATATATTTATTTTATTTGTGTTGTACAAGTTTGTACAGATACAATTGTGTTAATACAAGCATGGAAGTAATGAGTATAATAAAATAACTTGGAGTTGGAATCTTTTACATGAAGTTCTTCATTAAATTCTTCCATGTATTTTGTTAAATTTATGTGGCACATGGAAGAAGCTCTGTATAAGATATGGTAATAATTACTTAGTCTATTTGTTTTAATATTGATGTTCAGTAAAATTATTATATTGTGGTGGCAAATTTTTGCTGGTTCTATGGGATATTGGATGCAAGTCTGATATGTAATGAAATAATTAGGATTTAGACTTCCATTGCTATTTATTGAAAAATTGCTTTTGAGGAACATTACCAAAATTTTCAAATTTTAATTGACTAGTTTTCAAGTGAAGTTGTGACTGCCTCTTATGAAAAATGTATACATAAAAATTTTATGTATTTAGTAATGTGGATGTAAACAAAGAACCTCAGTACCTAACCATAATTCTGTAATATGGTAAAATGTTTTAATTTTCAGTTTGTAATAATTATACATAATGTAGATGACAAGGTAGATGCAGTCGCCTGCTTTGATTCAATTGCAGATTGTGTTAATGTTTGGTATAATGTCTTCATTCTGTTTCTTGGTTTGGGAATTTTTTTAGGGTTTTTATAAAATTTCTCTTTTATAACATAATGACATACATGTATATTGCTTGCATACTATCTAGTCAGTTCCATCATGGGGGTTCCTATGTCTACTCTCATTGTTAATTCAGTCAACTGTCCTTATGGCAACTTTTCCATTCTGTGATTAGAAGCTTTCATTATACTGTCATTTTCTTGTATGAAAACCATGTTAATCCAGCCATCTTCCCATTGGCAGCATCAGCCATTAATGAGTTTCACATATACAGCTGTAGCCAGAGGTGCTTGAGTTTTCTGTGAATGATTCAGACATTTGTCTGAGAACAAGTTTGATTGCAATATATTTATAAAAGTTGATGAAGCAAAACACCCCTTATGCAAAATAATTACTATCCAGGAGCTCAATGACGCAGTTGAGACAGCAAGGCACCATAGCCCTGTACACCAAGATAACAACAGCATGTTATCTATGGATACATCATATTATGCACAGGGCGAGATGAAATTGAAAAAAACAGCTTGCCTGAAGGCAAGCTGTTGCTGAGAATTACTAGCCCAGGGCCTTGAGGAGCTAGCCCAAATTTATTTTTTCTATATAAATACTGTTAAAATATGATAAAGTTTAAGGTGGGACTTAACCTGAACACCATTTTTGTGTCCCTTAACATGGATTCGACATTAATGTCTTGTTCGCTTTCGATCATTTTTTCTAGGTGAAAGTGGTTTAGGAAAATCGACACTTCTCAACTCCCTGTTTCTTACCGATATCTACACCCCAGCTGGTTATCCTAGTGTGGAAGAACGACTGAAGAAGACAGTTGCTGTGAGTGCAATAAATGTCCCCATAGAGATCAAATTTTTGTTTGTTTGTTTGTTTTGTGATTCGTTTAACTTTTCCATCCCTAAAAGATGTCTACACATGTAGATAAAGACATAGTAAAACTATCAAAGATGGGCTTGGGACAAAGAAAATCTAAATCCCTGGCAGGGATTGACCACCATACACAGTAGCTTAGTGGTTAGCATCTACTTTACTAGGCTCACACACTTTGTGATACATGAGCACACTTACAGAACTGCAAAAGACTTGTTTTTCACCACACAGGAATGCTAGATAGTGTTTTACTGTCGTAATCTTCATGTTATTGAATCCAAGTGTTTCTGTTCCAAAATTTAGGTGAAGCCTTCAACTATTGAAATGAAAGAGGGAGGAGTTAGATTGCGACTGACTGTTGTAGATACTCCTGGGTTTGGAGATGCTGTAGATAACACTGACTGGTAAATAGAACTTCTTCTTTACAATCTTAGGCATACAGTATGTGTTTAGCTCTTATTGCTTATACAGTGTATCTCAGTCTGCTTCTTATACAGGTCTGTAGGCTTTTAGTGCTGCTTATGCACTCTGTGACTTCAGAATACATGTATATAATCAACATTATCAAACAGACTATTTTTTTGGTCTCTGCTAATGTAATTAAATTATGATGATTCTTGTTTTGTCATTGACCTGTGTATTGGAATAATTTCAACTGCATCACCAAGTGAGACATGGTCTTATTGAGGTCTAAGTAACAGAATGAAATGAGCAAATGGTGCTGCTCAAACTGGATTTACTGTTAACTACTGGAAAACTAAACTGAAATAATTTAAACTTCATTTTTTTTTTCAGCTGGAAACCTATTGTAGAGTACATTGACAGTAAATTTGAAGAATATTTAAATGCTGAGTCGAAAGTATACAGAACACCATTTCCAGATGATAGAGTTCATTGTTGCTTGTATTTCATTGCTCCAACAGGGCACTGGTGAGTGACACAATCCATTGTTCTGTGTACATGTGCTCTATTGGCTTACATTCTTAAAAAATTACATTTAGCTGTAAACCATGTTTAATTATTATCATGGTTGATGTTCACTTTCCTTATTTTTAATCCCATGTATATATTTTATGATGTACATGTATTTTTCCTTTTTACAGTTTAAAACCTTTGGATATAGAATTTATGAAAAGACTTCACAACAAGGTATTGTAATTAAAAAAAACACTTAGTAACTGTTTTAGTATTGTGATAAAATCACAGACAAATACATGAAATATCTCACTTTATTATCCAACTCTGTTAGTTATTGTACAGAAAACGTGCGAGACTAATACAAATATTCTGCGATATTGTACATTTGGGTATTTGAACTGTAGTAAAGCACATGCGTCACACAAAACATCGCACTTTCCTGTAAAAAGTTTTTTTTTCTATAAATTCTTAGTTTGCAATACAAGTTGGATAATAAATCTCTTATTAGATATGAATGTTAGATTTCAGGAGGGATGTACAACCTGATCAAGAAATAACAAATTTGTGTACTAGTTGAAGTTATTAGTAATAGAGCTTAAGCAATGATGATGGCAATGACAACAACAACGTTGTTTCAAAATATTACTATTATAGATATTACTATTATTATTTCAAAATATTATTTTAACTCGTTCATGATTATTTCAATTTGTCTAACTCTTGAAATGTTGGTGAACTATCCTGGAGCAAAATTAAAAAAATGGCATTGAAGTTGGGAAAAAGCAACATCACCATCATACACCCACATTCTCCAGAAAAACGTAAATGTTGGTGATCATTTCATGTTGTTGTTTTACTCTGGACGGCAAAGTGTATGAAAATGTAAAACCCACGTGCAGAGCAATTATTTTCCTAATCAAGGCTATTGTTTTGTGGCGTTCTTGTCATTGCTTAAGCTACATTTGTATCTATTAAAAAGGCTGCTACATGGTATTTCCATATGTTCTAATATTTCCAGTATTGATAAAAATTACAGTACCGGCCAGAGGGATAGCAGCATGTCTACGCATGTAAAATGCGTGTAATGCGCATGTAATGTGAGTGGACACTGAGTGTGTACTGCATGGGCACTACTTGGACACTGTGTGTAATGTTTGTTAAAAAATTGCATGTAAAAATTGCTTTGCATGTACTCATGGCATACGAGTGATCTTTTGTTATGTATACACAAATATTTGGATGTGGTCTGCTGTCAAAACGTCACAGACGTACAGTGTAGCATGCAACACTGAAGTGGCTGTACATCTTCTTTGACAGAGTTCTAACAGGTTCTAAACACGCGGCAACCGATGTGCTACAGAACTGAAATCAAAACAACTCGTAATAAATTAGGGAACTTCCATGTTAATTAGTAAAACTCTCAATTATTCGATGGACCTTAAGGAATGAAAGAAAGAATCTCACTCTTGTCAATGGTAACCTAAAATTTTGCGCTACTATTTCAGGAAAACTGCTGTGAGAGTCCGTTTCATTTGATTTAACTTCACTGAAACGCAATATACTGTTGACAAAAGACAATCGCCGCTGCTTAATTCTGTCTGTTTCAATTATGTCCATGTTTTTTTTTTTTTTTTTTTTTTATCAAAGTTGAATTTATAGTAACCCAAACCTGTGCTGACTTCCACGCCTTTGCAAAGCAATTTGATGCGAATGAAGAGTTGATGAGATTAGTGATGACAGGCAGGGTGATGGGTAGACTGTCTTTAAGTACTTTGGCAGATACTCTATCATGTCTTGGTGCTTTATTTGATGGTACTGTACTGTTTATGCCTGACAATCTTTTCAACATCTTGTTCTGTCACAGGGTGAAACTCGAATTTGCAACCTTCTGTGATACATGTAGTTCGAGCGAAATTTTGCAACCTTCCGCGATAGTGTGAGCAAAATTTCACTGCACTCAGCGATAGTTCGAGCAAAAATTTTGCGGTACTTCACTATAGTTCAAGCAAAATGCTGTGGCATTCTGCAATTGTTCAAGCAAAAGTTTTGCAACCCTCCATGATAGTTTGAGGGAAATTTCGCAGCACTCCACGATAGTCTGAGCAAAAATTTTGCGCACTTTGCTCAACTTTGTTCACTTTGTTCAAGCAAAAAATTCTGCCTCACTTAGTGATATTTTGAGTAAATTGTTGTTTGTATATGTTGCAGGTCAAAATAAAATTCAGGTTAAAATGATTTTAACCTAGGTCAAAATGAAATTCCTTTGTCTTCTAACCCTAATTATTTATGAATTATGAATAATTAGGGTTAAAAGACAAAGCAGTTTGATTTTGACCACGCCTTTGCAAAGCAATTTGATGCGAATGAAGAGTTGATGAGATTAGTGATGACAGGCAGGGTGATGGGTAGACTGTCTTTAAGTACTTTGGCAGATACTCTATCATGTCTTGGTGCTTTATTTGATGGTACTGTACTGTTTATGCCTGACAATCTTTTCAACATCTTGTTCTGTCACAGGGTGAAACTCGAATTTGCAACCTTCTGTGATACATGTAGTTCGAGCGAAATTTTGCAACCTTCCACGATAGTGTGAGCAAAATTTCACTGCGCTCAGCGATAGTTCGAGCAAAAATTTTGCGGTACTTCACTATAGTTCAAGCAAAATGCTGTGGCATTCTGCAATTGTTCAAGCAAAAGTTTTGCAACCCTCCATGATAGTTTGAGGGAAATTTCGCAGCACTCCACGATAGTTTGAGCAAAAATTTTGCGGCACTTTGCTCAACTTTGTTCACTTTGTTCAAGCAAAATTCTGCCTCACTTAGTGATATTTCGAGTAAATTGTTGTTTGTATATGTTGCAGGTCAAAATAAAATTCAGGTTAAAATGATTTTAACCTAGGTCAAAATGAAATTCCTTTGTCTTCTAACCCTAATTATTTATGAATTATGAATAATTAGGGTTAAAAGACAAAGCAGTTTGATTTTGACCTAGGTTAAATTCATTTTGACCTGAATTTCATTTTGACCTACAACATATATACTGACTTTTCACTTGCAGTAAATGATACATTTTATCTCGTTTCGTTTGGCATGTACATGTACTAAAACCCGAAACACCGAAATGAAACCACGGGAACCGCCAAAACCACCAGAATGAAACCAACGGAACCACCAAAACAAAGTTACCAAAACCACCAGAACAGCCAGAGTGAAACTAGGGGAAAGAAAAGCAACCTTGTGATGGCTCTTCTAGAGACCTGTCCTTAGCTATTTAATTTCTCTCCCCTCCCTGGCGATAAAAACAACATGGTAGCTGAGTTAATCTTTTGTCTCACAATTGAGTCACAAAGATGTGGATCGCGACATTTCTACCACTATACTGCTGGTCTTCATCAGGCGATGGTGTCGACTGGCTGCGTTGAGTATAAGAAGCACCTTGGCTGGTGGTGATTGGTGCGTTTCGATCCTCGCTTAGGCTGTCGTTGATTGGAGGATTTCGATCCTTGTCGTTCAGACTAGAAATTGTTCCCTCAGCGGTCCGCTTTGGTATTGATCGGCTGTTGTGTTGTTTGATCGTGGGCATCCAAGCTTCAGGAATTTCAATTCCACTGTCCCTGTTAATGTTGTTAGGGTGAAGTCTTATGTGAATAGCCTCTTTAACCCTACGGGGGTACCAATGTGGGTCTCGGTCAATAAATTTAACTTCGTCCCAGAGCGGATAATGTCCGGTCGCGTTGCTATGTTCTGAATCGGCGGAGGATTGGGTTCGAGCAAGCTGTATGTCTCTATCGTGTTCCTTAATCCATTCATGCATAGATCTTCCCGTCTCTCCAATATAAACCTTACCACATTTGCAGGGAATCTTGTAGACTACTTGTTTTACTGGATCGACGATGTCCTTAGGTCACACTAGGTGTGATCTAAGAGTTGTGTCAGATCTGAAAACAGTCCGTATGCCTTGTTGTTGTAGGCAACGGCGAAGAGCCTCCGATGTGCCTTTGACGTATGGCAGAACCACAGTAGATTTAATTTCGGGTTCAGGTTCTTTAGTGGTTGTTCGTCCCTTGGTTTTCGTAAGATTTTTTACAAACGAAAACGGATAACCATTGGAAACAAGGACCGATGAGAGGTGTTTCTTTTCATAAGAGATAACTGATGGTTTTGTTATGAGGTGTTTAGATCGATCGTACAGGCACTTGACAATACCATATTTTTACAGATTGTGGGTGGTGTGAATCATATGCTAGGCACTGGTCAGTGTGTGTAGGCTTTCTGTAAACACTGGTAGAGACGTATCCGTTCAAATCCACGATCAAACAACGCAACAGCTGATCATTACCAAAGCGAACCGCTGAGGGAACAATTTCTAGTCTGAACGACAAGGATTGAAATCCTCCAATCAACGACAGCCTAAGCGAGGATCGAAACGCACCAATCACCACCAGTTACGGTGCTTCTTATACTCACGCAGCCAGTCGACACCATCGCCTGATGTAGACCAGCAGTATAGCGGTCAAAATGTCGCGATCCACATCTTTGTGACTCAATCATTTGAAACTACGATGACGAACACCTTTCATAATAAAAACAACATATTCGTAACTTAAACTTGAATGCACTTCCTTCTCTTCTCTGATCATTTAGTCATAGCCAAAAGACTTTGTGGGCCTTCATCATGTATCCCAGTTAATCACTCTTCTTTGAACTGAACACATATCGTCAAACCAGTTTTGTAGCCTTGCGGGACGAGCCCAGACAACATCTGCGTAGTTTTCAGTATGTTTTGGTTGTTCTGGTGGTTTTGTTCTGGTGGTTTTGTTTCGTTTTATCTCCCTTGCATCATAAACATCTCATTCTTCAACACATTTTGTCATCCGACGAGGGCAGATTTTTGTCACATGCTAGGCAACGAATTCTATCTTTAGATCGGATTTCATACTACACGCTCTTTCGTGTTTTGTATAGCATTTCGTAACGATCTCCTCTTGGTAACCGGGCTGGCTTGCCTGCTCATAATGAACACAACAGATTTTTTACAAGAAAAAAGTAGGAACAGACTGGTCAACTGAGCTCAGTTTGTTCCAAATGTCTAGACGGTGGGGTGCCGTTTATATTTATTTATATCTCACCTGCGGATCTTTTTTAATTCACTCGCTTAGCCTTGTCACACAGCTCTGTAATAAAAATACCAAAGATTGCGAATTAATCTGATTTTCGATACCACAAATTGAGTGCAATACTTCAAGCTATCCTTTGTGCCTTTTGTAAAAGAGTGGTTTCGCTTTAAACTCTCAATAGAAGAGCGACAATGACAGAAAGCTGGCAAGGCAGTCAGCAAAATTTAATAATATAGTAGTGTTTTGCTCTTGTTACAAGCGGTTAGTGAGTTCCAGTGGAGGGACTGTGTGTTATTTTTGCATGCAATCACTGAGTGTAAAATTACACGCATAAAATGTATTTGCATTCACAGCGTGTAAAGTGAGTGTAAGGTCTGTGTAAACTGTATGTACTGCATGCACATTACACGCGTGTAATGCTGCAATCCCTCCGGCCAGCACTGTACAGTCATAAACTACATGTAATGTAATCATATTTGACCCTTTTTTCAGGTTAATATTGTACCTGTAATAGCAAAAGCCGACACCTTAACACAAGAAGAATGCACAAAATTCAAGAAACAGGTATGACTTGTTCTTGGTTGCCTTCTGAATGCTGTCATAGAGAATTTGTATTCTGGTTTAAGCTAGACCAAAGCTATAAAAAATACATGTTCTGTGAACTTTTTTTTCACTCATGATCGAGATCTTAGGGATCATAATAAGTACATCTTGTGACATCAACAACTGGTCTGTAATTATGCCAGCAGTGATAAAGAGCTTACACCTTGTTTGTTTGACATACAGATATTAAAAGAAATAGAGGAAAATGACATTGGAATTTATAGATTTCCTGACCTTGGTGGAGAAGATGATGAAGATGTTGCTGCTGTCAGCATGAAGGTTTGAAGAAAATCATGTATTATTTTGTTACTTCAAAACAAAATTGTCAAGCACTATCTTAGAAATTGTCCTACACTTAAGTCCCTGTTTTCATAAAAGGAGCTGCACCCAAGTTGTTTGAAATTCTCACTTCGTGGCCTATTACCATGGGCTTCTCCTATTTTTAGGTCAAAAAATGTTTTCAAATGATTACTCCAAACCTTAAAGTCTAAAACACAAAATATGTCTGCAAAATAAAGAGGAAGATGCCAAATAAATTTTAGCTAATCTAAACTTTTGGGAAATTTCTTCAAACTTGAAAAAAAATGTGGCCAATTTTGTTAAGTTTCAATCCATCTCTACCCTTGCCATCTGTAACTACAGATGACAGTAATGTTTTGTTTCAGTGCAGTATAACATACTCTTTGGGTTGCCATTGACATAAAAAGTCTTATTTTTAATTAGCTTTTTGAAATGATGCCATTTAAGTGTGGTAGTGCCCTTTGAATGTTAAGCTGCTGGTGTGAGGACGTTGCACCATGGGTAGACAACTGTATACATGTAAATACCAGTGGTAGTCTTTTGTGGAGTAAATGTCAGTAGATGAAGCAAGAACAACTACAGTTGAACTTTAGTACAGCTGTAGCTATGAAAACACCCACAATCCTTCACTCTTGTTGGGCTTTCATAGTTTCTGCAGTGGTGAATAATTGGCAAGTCAAAGTGGTATGAATTATAGTCAATACGCTATTTCCCTGTTAAAGAAGCTGGGGATCATATCTAATGCAAATCTGTGGTCCCCAGCCCTTAATGACAACCCCGACTGTCACTAGTGTATTATCTGACTCAGGTCCATGACTGTTTGTGTTCACAGGACAGAATACCATTTGCTGTGGTCGGTAGTAACACAGTGCTAGAAGTCAATGGCAAGAGAGTCAGAGCTAGAGTTTACCCCTGGGGAGTGGCAGAAGGTACTGTGCAATAGGAATAAACTCTATCAGCAAGAGGCTACAGGTAGCCTATATTCTGGCTGGCTAGAATGTAGTTCAAGGCGGTTGAAGTATTTTCTTTTTTTTTTTTTTTTTATTGTTTTCTCCATTCAGATTATGTTAAGGATTATTTTAGTAAGTAATTGAGAGTCAGAGCTAGAGTTAGAGTTTTAGTAATTGAAGTAGAAACATTTCTGTTGAAGAGGCTTTTAGTGTGTCAGAGGATGCATGACTCCATGCTTTTAAAAGTATGTGAGACCAGAAGCATATACCTCCATGTCCAGTAACGTGGGCTCAAAATCACCCAAGCTAATGCATGTGGTAGAAACACAAAGACGAAGAAGATAGACAGTCACAATTTCGGGCACAAAGATATGTAGCTCTTCTTTGACAACCTAATTACAGGAATATGGATTGTGTGCCAGCTGTTGATTCAGTTTAAGGCCCTAAACTGGACAACACATAACCTGTGTTTTGAGTAGCACTCAGGTAAGAAAATCGTGCCATTCTGAGAGGGATAATAGTGTAAGAAAAAGATTTAAATTGCAAATTACCGTAAAAGCTCATGTATAAGCCGCACTTTTTTGCCGAAATTTTGGTCTCAAAGTCGTGGGTGCAGCTTATACACGAGACCATTGCTTTCAGAGGGAGTATACTGACTTCTATATGGGTTCACAAATACTGAAATAGCACCAAAAACCTTCAGTGAATAAAGATTAAACACACTGCTTTCGGTAGAAATGGTGGCTTCTAAAGGAACCCTTTGTATCTTCAGGTTCAAAACCTGAATCTTGCTCACCAGTCGTTCTGAACTCTAACTGGCATGGAATCTCCATACTTCCACAAAAGATTTCTACAATGTCGTCTTCGGCTGATCACTTCAATCTCTCCACTACGTGAGAGAAATACCACGCTATTCAGGAGAAATCATGAGGCAAATGGCTGACTGTTTCGTTGCCTTTCATTACTTGCATGGTGTCTTTATCCTTAGGATTGTTAAACTCTCTTTCCATCTTGTTTTCTGATCGTTGTCAGCTTCTCTCGTGTCCAGACCTCCCTCTGTAAATGTCTGTGTGGTTACTAAGCAAATGTTTTGAATCCGTTCTCCTGCTCCAAATTCAAATTTCATCGTTTTCATTTCAACTGTTGGCTTTAACAATGACCACAACCGTTATCAGTCCCAGGAATTAAGGAAATCGATTAAAGATAAGCTTGTAAATCGGTATTTTAAGAGTTGTTTAACCCTTTGGCACCTGAACCGCCCAGAACCGCCCGTAAAAAACTCCCATGCTTCAAAACATTGCAACTTTCCCAATCGTACGAATATTGCCATAACTGTTAGTTGTGAGCACGAAGTGGAATGTCCTTTAAATTTGGATATCCAATAAATGCAAGAAACGTAGCGATTTTTTACTAAATATGGCCTTTTGAGTTTGGACAAGAACGAAACTGACCGTTTTTAACGTCAAAGAGAAACGACAAAAATGCCCCATTTCGCCTTTATGTTTTTTAAGGAAATCATCGTCGAAAATCCAAAATTCAACCATAACGAAATTCAGTCCTTTTTCTAGCTTAGAAATGACTTTTTTTGTTGATATTCTTCTCCTGAGTGTAGATACAGCCTTTTGTTCCAGTGCATTCAGGCCTTCCTGACATTTTCAACATCTTGAGCGAATTGCATGCTGGGACTAACGAGAATTTTTGACAGCACCCGTTCCTTCCCCCAATTCTTTCACATATAAACTAAGTCTACAGCCACTCCGACCTACCGCCAAAATTTCCTGCTCGTGGTCATCTTCAGTACTCAGAAATTCCAAAATATGTGGCGGTAGGTCGAGAAATTCATCAATAGTCAAGTCCCAAAGGTACTAAGTGTTCGACCGGCCAAATTCCCAGTTTGTCGAGTAACAAGCCAAATTCAACAACAAAGTACATCACCTTGCTCGATTCTTTGAGAAAGTGGACTCTTAGCTACCGTCACGCTTAATGATGCTCATCAGGCAGCCGCTAAAGATGAAAAATGGCTGTAAACTTAGCAAAAATCGCAAGCAAACCGAACTTCGGCCATTGTGGTTGCTTCACGGATAAAAATAGCTACGTCAAAATGACGTTTTCAGAAACCTTGAGCCTCCAGTGCCTTAGGACAGCACCACTTTGCTCTGGTAGTCCAAATAAAGAGTCACGAATTGTTATTCATCGTTTATAGGTGGAAAATCACTCCGAAAATGTAAAAAACCTTAGGAGTCAATGGGTTAATGTCTTAAGGTTGCTGCAAATACACAGCATTAGATTTCGGCAAGTTTATCACGAACAACTGCGAAGAAACAAACAACTTTTTTGCCAGAATGATTTTTTTCAAGTTCTTATTTTTTTTTTCCTCAAAATCATGCTTGAAATTTGGGGGTGCGGCTTATCTACGAGTGCGGCTTATACACAAGTTTTTACTTTACTACGGTATGTTCGTTTGTGTGAAGAGGACAGTTTGTAGAAGGTTGTTCTACATGTAACTGCTGGTCAGATATTGTTCTGGCTCATTCCTCTCACTAATGTCTGACTTCATGAATGTTTCTCTTTCAGTTGAGAATGTAGATCATTGTGATTTCGTTGCATTAAGAAACATGTTGATCAGGTGAGGGTTAAGTCTTAATAATAATAGTAATAATCTTTATTTATATAGCGTTATTTCTACTAAGAAACCAATAACATTTTACAATGATAATACGTATGAAATATATATGATAATAATACATGAAAATAATAGTTAACATTTATTTTATTCAATATCATTTGCTGTAACCATTGTATCACCACCCCCATTGTTGTTATCAAGATTTCATCATACTGTCAGTTGGTTAAAAAACAAACTGAGGTGATCTTGACTGATATGAACATGCAAGTGTGTGTAGTTCATTCAGGTTAATTCCCCATCCAACACACAAGAGAGATCAGATAAAGGTACTTCTATTTTTAAGCAAGTCTTTCATCAAGACATTAAGTATTGACTTTTGTCTTTGTATCATCCCATCACAGAACACACATGCAGGATCTAAAAGACATGACAAACGACAATCATTATGAAAATTATCGCTGTGAAAAGCTGGCAGCAATGACAGTGGGCTCACCAACCAATCAACCAAGTTCCAAGTAAGTTGGAATGTGATTCTTAAAGCCAATCATTCAAGGGATCAGTTGATATGTCAACAAGTCAGCAGGTTAAAGGAACTTGGTTACGATATCTTGGGTCATAATTTGAGACAAAAATAAAAAAGCATTTAAGGAGGTTAGTTACAGTTTTTTTTTTTGGCTTTGGATTGTTCATGTTGAAATCAAAGTTTCCTATTGACAAGGCTGTGCTCTATAAAAACAATTTGGGAGCCCAAAACTCTGAACCTTTGAAATCCAGGGTGCCTAGCATAGTAATTTTGTGCAAAAAATAAGATTTCCTTGTTGCCCAAAGGCAAATTAAAGTAAGTCACCAAGGGCCACTGGGCACTGCTAGAGCACAGCCCTGATTGAAGACAAGCTTCAATTTCCTTGACACTACAACATCTTTTCAATGTATGATCAAAGTCTATTTTCTCACTGGTTTCCAAGCAACAGCTGTTACCATAGCGACAGTAACGTGTGGTCGCTCATTTTGAAAAAGGTCAATTATCTCAAAATCCAGCCAGACACTTCATAATAAAACTTAAAGAGTGTAAACTACTCAAGTTCCACAACTTGTTGGCCAAATAAGAAAAAAATCTGTAAGAGCATTTTTGTCTCTTTGTTTTAACTAATTATCATACATATCTATGCCTTGAACATAGAGAAAAATTTTAATCCAAGGATAAAATTGAACCACAGTTCTGTTGATAAATGTATTTCATTTATAACAAGAACTTGGAAGTGTGATCTCCCATTAGAACAACTTTTAAGAATTATGATATTTGTCTTTTCTTGCTGACATAATACACAGTCAAGCACTAATTTTCTTGAAATTGTTAAACACAACCACAAGCATAATGTCTGTAAAATTCAAAATCGTCATTGTATAAATTATCAATAACTTAATCATAGAAAAACTTGAAAAGGAAGAGAAGATCATTAATCTCTCTCTTTTATCAAATGGGTCAATTGGCTACAAGAACATCATTTCTATTTGGATGCCCCAAAACTCGAGTGCATGAATCAAATTTTAGAAACTGTAACCCTCATCATTGTATCCAGCTGTATTTTGTCTACTTAAATTTGTGAGAGAAATTTTTAGGCCATTAATGTTTTGTCTTTGCAGTGTTTCATTTAGTAGAAGTCCTCTTGAACAGCTGGAAGCTGAAAAAGAAGAGCGAGAATTAAAATTGAAAAAGATGCAACAAGACATGGAGCAGGTGTTTGAGATGAAAGTCAAGGAAAAGAAGAAGAAGCTCAAAGATTCTGAGGCAGAGGTAAGATGAACACTTTTCCATATTCCAGATCTTTGTAAAAGAAAATATCAATTAATGTCATGAACACTAGTTACTGATGCATGTACAATGTAGCTCTTTGTTCATCAGCACTGTAATGTGGCTGGAAGGGCAACCAAAGCAAAGCCCAAATGAGGCCATCACTGTTCCATATGTTTTGGGCACAATTATGATTACAGCTTTTTCTTTAAATTACATGTACTTACTTGTAGGAGATGAAGAAGAAGCGTTCACATAGTCACCCATCCACTGTATGACTATACATGTGTTGGGGTTTTTCCCTTCTAGTGAAGGCAAAATGCTCATTTCCTGCCAATTCCATTATCAGTTCTTTTCAGTGCCCTCTGCCTGTTTACAGTGTAGGTGGGGGCCAACTCGCTCTGTCAACCTTGAAAATAAAATAAACTAGAGTTTGGCAGCACAACTTTGTCATCTTAATCTTTGTGAAGGCTTGTTACAACTGCTGCTCAGTTAATTTTATTGATAAAACAGCTTGCTAAGAAGAACGAACAGATGTGGAAACAGCTAGATCAGCAGAACAAAGAACTGGAGGAGAAACGAAAACAGTTTGAGAAAGAAAAGGCTCATTATGAAGACGAACAGAAAAGCAACGACAAGAAAGGTCTTGAACGATCAGACTCTTCCAGCAGGTCACTCAAGTAGGTTTTAAATCAAATAACAAGCACATCAGTAGTGTACTCATTAATTGCAGCTCAAACAGTTCGTTATGTAAAAGTATTTCCTAACCAAACTTTGAAGTGCTGAAATCAAATCATTCTGTCATGTTGTAAGTGCAGGTTAAGTACATGTAAATCATTGTAAACCATCTCCTTTATTATCCTTTGCACCCTTGATTTTTCCCATGCCAGTTGTTTGTAGTTTCTGGATTCTTCAGTGGTATTGTGATTCAAGACTTGTGATTATTGTTTTGAAAAAAATATTCTGTGAAATTTGGAATTGAAACAATATTGGCCCTGCTCTCCCAGACATCTTAAGATAGCTTAATGCAGCTTAGAGTAAACCATGTGTAACGTACAAGGTATTATAAAAGATTGATTTCTGTTTCTGTCTTTTTGTTGTCACTCACATAGAACTTAAAACTTTATAATAATATTATACTAAGATATTTTAAAATTAGGGCTAGATTTCCTTTAATATAAAAATGATGAAAATATGAAAATGTCAACAGGGAGAGTAATGCTAAATTCAGGTTGAAACAATCTTGCTTGAATGTTAAATTTATGATAATAATAATATTGACATAAAAGCAGTTGCCCATGTTTTACCAATAGTGTATCTCCTCTCACTTACTTGTACCTTTGACATAGTAAAATCAGAAAATTTAACTGCCAGTCTCGCTGTACAATTAAATTCCACATCATCTGCCTTACTTGCAACTTCTTAGCTGTCTCATTGTCACCCTTTGTGTGAAATTAATCTCCATATTTTTTACAGTTTCCAGCATTATTCTGCTATTGATTGTTGAAATGAATTGGCACTCGCCACGCCTTAAGACAAGTGACTTCAGTTTGTTTGTTTGTTAGGTACAGTGTAGCACTAACAAAAGAAAAATTAATACTATTGTCAGCAAGTTTTAATCAGTTGTGTGTATAGCAGAGAATTCCTCAGATTCTCGAGTTTTACTGTTGAGCAAGAGACAGCTGCTAACAGCTGAGCCAGTTTTCTGCAGTAATATTGTACCTCATTACTTTGCATTTAATTTATGGACTGACCTGTCTGGCGAGGTATTTCTGACAACTGGTTCTAAACCTAGCTTGGGCAATAACAATCTGATCATTTGTTTACAGAGTGTTCCAAGGTGCGTTGTGTGGTTTCACAAAGGCTTAGAACTAGAAACAAACATCAAGGTACTGAGCTTTGTAACCATGGTAAATAAAGATCTCAGTAAATTAAAGCTCACTTGTGTGCACTGGCAGCTTTTGGGCAATGCCAAGGTTTCAATAAACATCGCCCTATAGGCACAATAACACAATATTTTAAATGAACACTCTGTTCTCAGACAGCATATGAAATCCTCTTAATATTTTGTTGTTGATATTCAACAATTCTTTTGTTTTCTTTTCTTCATTAGCCAAAGATGCCCAAACATCTAGCCCTGCACTTCAATTGAAAAAAGAATCCCAATTGAATTACGTTATACATAGTGTCTCTTAACTTTTGCCATCTCAACAGATCAATAGCCAATTGCACATAGAGAAAATCCACCACACAGAGGTTACTGGTGATAGGTAGCTCTAAACTTAAACTGATGAACCATCTAATTTATGAAAAGCTATCAAACAAGACAAATATTAAACAGTGATAACTTTGCATGCTGTCTATATTGCATGCTAACAAACTATTAAACTTATACAGCAAGGTTCTAAAGATGCATGGAATAGTTACAAATAAGAGTGAACTTAAGTTAAAATTAATGATTAGAATAAATCCCAACTAAATTTAAAAAAAGCTAAAATATTCTCTGTGGGAAGCCAACTTGAGATGTCAAGGGACAGCTGGATAAACTGGCAACAAAAACTTTCGTGTAGTTAGGTCTGCTGTTCTGCCCTTTTCTCAGCTAAGAACTGCTCAGTTTTTCAGAGTTGGAGACAACCTGTATAAAATAGTGAAATACTGATTACAGCAGACAATACATGTAGCTCCATCTTGAATTGCAATGGACGAAAAAACAATGACCAAGAAAGAAAATCAACATGTGGCAGCTGTAAATAACTGTAAACGGCATCTCCGTGGTGTAAGGGTTACCAGTTTGTGTTGAAGATGAGAGTTCATTTCTAAAGAATTATTGGTTAAGTGTTGATGAGAGAGAATGAATTGTACAAGTCATATAATTTCTTAACTGAATCACTAAGGTAGATTGGCCACCGGAAAGAGATTCTATTTTAGCATGAATAGTAGGAACTTAATCTCACAGAGACTTGCTCTAATGAAGCACTAACACTCGAAGCCTCGGCTTCTGAACCTAAAAAGATCAAAGTGATGATACTTAGAAAAATGTGCCGTTTGGAGAAAGCGTTTCCTCCAAGATTGCTGCTGTCAGAGATTGTGGTAGTATAATGTCTCAAAGCATCCTTTTTGGTACAAGTGTTTTGTAATATTTCTGTCTCGTGTCCGAGGTTCTGTTGTTTATAACATGGGATATACTGGTACAATAACAATGGTATGATTTTTTTTTTTGCTCCATATACCAAAGTGTTCCCCCAAAGAATGCTCAGATGACATTGTAGGAACGCTTTTTAACTCCAAAGTGTTAAATTAATTTTGTTAATTTTTGTTAATTTGAGTCAGTACAGTCTTGCTTATTCCCTCACGTGTTAGTAACTTGTTCATTTTAATGGGGTGGTATTGTTTGTAGGAGTAATCATTGTGTTGCATCATTCAAGCCTCACCATTGGCATAGAAGCTGTGAGACTTCAGCTACTCACTTACTGCACCTGCACCACTCTGCAATCTTCAGCTTCACAGCTCGTTTTTCTTTTCATTTTAATAATTATAATACTGCTATTTTCTCGTTGTATTGCTTCACTAAGAATCTAGAAGTCATTCTGGATTTTGCTGTACTGGGTTCAAAATACCCTGGTATCTCGTAACAAACATTGGACTACATTAAGACTGAATCAGCCATTGTGCACTGGTTCTCACTGCAGTATAATGGGCCTTGTCTTTTTTAGTTCCACAGTTGACCTGTTTAATTGTTTTGAAATGACTTGTTTTAGGGCCATGTGACACTTGCACAAGCTGACAAAGACAAGACATTAAGTGATGATTTCCTCGGAGATCAATGGCTTTTGAATAACCACGATTGTGATCTTTGTAGAGAATAATAAATTTGGCAGTGTTAGCACTAATTTGTATTCCTTTTTTAAATTGGAAGGCGTTACCTTCACACTTGTTTGTTAACGTAATTATTGCAAATGAGACGCATGCACAAAGCAGGAGAACTAGAGTTCTAACTTCTAAGTACAGTTACTGCATAATTTCCTAGAATGTGTGAAAAGTGACACATGAAAATTGTTTCAATATTGAGTGCTTCATAATTATAATTTTCTTTCTCTCACGAGAAGAGGAGCAAGAGAGATGCACAAAGACAGAGGAAGAGGTTTTGCACAAACCTCTGGGTTGAATTTGAACTGACATCGTGAAAACAGCTTTCTTTTGCCCTTCAGCATGCTGAATGTTGAATAGCCTGGTTGTCACAACATATTTGGGTCATAACAAATAAGCCAGGTTGCTATCTCAAACTTGATGCTGTTTAGCAAGCCTTATGGCTCATGTGGGTTTGCTTGTTTGCAGGTCCGTAGATGGAGTAGTGAAAGAAAAGGACAAGGACAAAAAGAAAGACAAGAAAAAGGGATTCTTTTAAATGGAGTTTTAGCAATAAAATGAGCAAAAAATACTTAAGATATAAAATTAGTTTATTAGAAAGTCCGTGGTTGCTTCATGTGAGAGAATTTATTAGCACGGCCCTAGAAAACTGGAGATTCATTAGGTAATAAAAAGAACTCGGTTGTCTATAAGGGAACTTGTTTGTCACCGATATTAAATCCCGAGATGCAGAGGTTTTTACAGCTTCCCTAAAGAAAAAACTGCATGGAAGGCTACCAATATTGTAGAGACGCGTCAGAGACATTTTAAAATAGCACTTGGAATCAGTTGTATAACATGTACTTTTAATGGTCTGATCATACGGTGGAACATCGTACAGCTTTTAATTACACTGTGTATCAATAACAAAGCCTGACAATTCTGATGTTCAGTTTGCTAGGGCTTGACAAATACTACAGTTTGTTGTTTTCAGTGCTGTACTGTTTGTTAAGGCAGAGTTAAATCACATCCCTTAAGTATCAATTTTGTTTTAATTTTCATTTGCACTGAGAATAATATTTTCTCAGCCAGTATTTATCATTTTTAGAGAGTGTATTGTTATCTGTTCAACAAACATTAGTGACCAGTGACTCTAATTTGGTTTTCATATCGCAAATCTTTAACCTTCATTTGTTTTGTAAAATAACTATTTTGAAAATTTAGTACAGTGGAGCCCCATTAATACAGATACCAATGGGGCATGCCAAAGTGTCTGCGTTAGCCAGGTGTCCGTATTAAGCAGGCTAATTTACATGTACGAGAAATTATGACCTTTTTAGTTGTTGGGAGAGAGAAAACTGTTCGTTATAAGCGGATACGTTTTAAGTGGGTGTCCATAGAACGGGTTTCAACTGACTACTTTCGACTGGAATTTCTGAGTTTGTCTGGGATTGAAAAACTAAATTGGTTCTCTTGAAAACACTTACACTTGAAGCTAAGCCAGAAAACTGTCAATTCATTAGTATCAACGACATAAACTAAAGAAGTTTTCCCTTCATTATTCTATTAAAGGAACAAATTTGTATAAGGGAAAAAATCTGTATTTGTTATATATTAAATAGGAGACCTATTCAAATTGTTTTAAATAACTGGCCAGTTGGGTGTTGGAAAAGGCATAGTTTTTCAACTCAGTCACGGAAAAAAAAGTATTCTTAGTTGCCCAGTTATTCAGATTTTCCACTAAGTTAATAATTTGAATGTAAAAAAAAAAATAAATAAAAATAACCTACTCAGATGTAAGGTTTTTGTCCCAGTTACAGTGAACATCTCTTCACGCAATCATAATACCCTTAAACTTAGGCACAGGCAGTATAAATTGTCTTACATTATCTGCTACATCTGAAATCCACTCTCAGACCCTTTCAAACCTTTTCAATGAAATACCTACCGGAGTTAAACTAATAGAACAATCACAGGGTGCAAAGTGCTCACTGCCCCTGAGGAGGCTGAGTTTCTTTAAAAAATCTATTCTTCTGCATTCACTTTTGCAATGGTTCAGGAAAGTGGGGGGTGGGGGCCTTCAGAAGCAAAGAAACGTCTCATTACCCTCTGCTTGTTTTGCATACTGATAAGTCCTATGATAATTTATAGTTTCTTCCTGGCCCTTTCCTAACGTTACAGCCATGCACCTCTTGTGGACTGAAGGGAAAGACCGATGACAAAAAACTACTGTTGGCGACCCACTCAGTGCATCCTTGCTTCACTTCCCAATAACTGAGTGCAATGGTTGAGGAGTGTGTAATGGAGCAGCGAAGCCACGTAGCCCCTCCATTCTCCTTGTGGGTTCACCACTCACTATTGTGCAACCCAAGAAAACCACCAGCTATGCTGGCTACTGTTGCAGCTGCAACTTGTCATAGTTGTTTTCCGTTGCATCCATGCACTGCTTGTTACCTAATGCATATATTGTCCCTACGATTGACAACATATTACACTTTTGCTACTCAGTCTACTTGAATGCCCATACATTTCTACCAATCTACCAACCTAATGTCAATACATCTTGAGAAAATCACTTAATAATACAAAAGGTGCAAAGTTCCATAAAAAAATATTGTGCTTCACTTCACAAATAAATGGGTTTAGCTGGTTGATCCTCTCCACCAAGAAGCTGAAATAATAATAATAAAAAAAAAATTTACATCAGTTACAACTCTATATTACAAACCCAACCACACTCGTCAACAACATGGTTTGAAAGGCCAGGTCAGAACCAATCAAATTTCTTACAACTGTAAAGTAAATTGTCCTGAATGTGATGCTAGTCTGTCAGAAGTCCCCCTTCCAAACATAATTGTCACTTTCCCTAGTGATTATTGATTACCCTTTTGACATGTCGCATCACATTCTGTTACAAGCAAACTACAATTCACTGCAACTCAGCAGCTTGGTAATAGGCCCTTTGCATGACCGTGTCATGTGACCTTGTCAATCATAAAGTGGTCGTAGTACAAAATAGATGCCAGAAATGGTAAGAGTGCAATAAAATTAGTAAGACTGCCAATTTTGAAGCCAGTGACATTTAGGTGAGAGATTTTAGAGTGGTATGAAAGTTTGAAATCCAGCAGCTTTTTTTCCATACAAGTCTCAGTAAATGTTTTAAGCATTAAAATCACAATTAAATCTCTCACCTAAACATCAGTGGCTTCAAAATTGGCAGTCTTACTAATTTCATCGCGCTCTTTCCATTTCTGGCATCTATTTTGTACTTCGACCACTTTTTATGATTGACACTTGAGGTCATGTGACACGGTCATGCAAAGGGCCTATTGACTTTCCTAAATTGATCCCACTCTATGTGCACAGTTTGTGGGGACTATAACAGTTTTATAACTTGTAACTTACCAGGTACTGCCATCTTGATACTCTTCAGGCTGATCCATGTGATCAATATTGCCATGCATAAATGTCTTGGATGTATCTGAACTAAAGTGTCTGCCAAGAAGAACAGTTTGATAAGTAATAGCTTTCTTGACTGTAACTTGGATTTTCCAACTTGGATATTCTCTTTACTCTTATTGCTTAGTTTAATTTATTTAAATGTGGCTAAATGTAATTTAGGCAAAGTTAACCTCAAAGCAATGCTGGTCAGCAGTTTCTCCAGCTATACTAGGGGTGGCCCAATGCCTTTAGCAGGGGCTCCTCATGACTTGTATACACAGTTGCTTGCTTGCAGTTCATCGCAAAGTGTTTTTGCAATAGCTTGCTGTTTGCGTGCCATTTTTTGCCTTGGTCCCATCCTTCACTCCCTCTTGAGGTAAGGGCCTGGTAAGTATTGGTTGGTAAGTATTCCACTGAATTTGTTCAATGTGACGGTGCCTGGTGGGGGCCGCTCACAGGGTTGCCATGGATACCTCCTCATGCTAGAGCAGTGCCCGGCTCCACCAACTTTGTAGGCTCATCTATTGGTGATGAGTTTTAAGTTTACTTAAATGACCTAAATCCCAGAAACTGACTTCAGCAGCTACAAAATTTGTGCAAATGAGATCTCACAAAACTGGTTGGTTGAGCACCTTTGACAAAAAAGTCCTAAGTTTAATACAAAAAGCCAAGTCAATGCCAACAAAGGTTGTTTTGAGAACCAACTGAAAACCATGATCATGAAGGAACAATGAGCCCCGCCACTGAACAGGATGATAAATCATGTAAAAGCACAAGTGCAGATGAAAACCAATTTCCACAAAGCATTGTCAATGAACAGGAAATGGAAGCATTGTTTCTCCTTGTGACAGGCAACTTTCATGACTATTTTTGTTTTTCATCGGTTCTTCTAGCCCTGAGAAGAATAAGAGACTGCTCTGCTGATGGGTATATGTGGCATATATAGAACCCTAACCATATTTCAGACCCCCACCCCCCCCCCCCCCCCTCCAAAAAAAGACATAAGCATAATGTCCTGGCTTCTCACTAAAATCTTTGCCTCTAATTTGTCAAATGAAATAATTTCTGCTTACACCAGTTCGCAATCATTTTTATGGCTTTCTTACTGACCTAGCTATATAGTACATAACTTCATACCTGTTCAAGTCCTCACTATTTGCCCAGATTTCATACACAACAAACATATTTGTTCCACTAAGGGTGCGGACCCCAAGGCTGTAGGGAAAAATGGAAATTAATAAATGTTATGTTCTAGATAAAGGTATTTAACATCATTGTTTCAAAAGGAAATTAATTTAGGTAGGGTGTAAAACACAAGATTATGATGTTGCTATTTTTTCAGCAAAATAAGGAAGACATACATTAGGTGGAGAGTGGATGGGTGAAGCTGATGCATAAACCAGATGAAAAGAGAGAATGAGCCAAGTCTGCATAAATCCCTTTAAGCCCTGAGAGTGCCAGTTAATTTTTTTATATTGGCACACAATGCCAAAAAATTGTCTTGTAAAGATTTTCTAAACGAAGTCATAAAATTCTGACCCTCCCCTCCCCCCACAAATTTTAATTTCTTTTCCCAAAATAAATGTGTCATGTAAGACATACATCATACTAATCTGTGCACCAAGAGCTGCAAAAAAGCCATATTTTAGGGGGTGTACCTAGAATATACCATAGCAATAGGACATTTTCAAAGTAGTTCATTGCTGCATTTTGAACTCACCTCTCTTGAACCCATCACTTCCTACGTAAAATTTGATATGATTTCTGAAATATACTAATCAAAAGCTTTCAAATGGTGTACCACACACAGGTATAGAGTTTATTGATTTGGAAAAAACTTAGAACTTATCTTGAGTATGATCAGCGACAAAGTTTAGCTACAGTGTATGTCTACAAAGACATTGATTGTGCTACAGATACTGTAAGCAACACTTCTATGCAAAGCAAAGTACACTGACTTACTGCAAGCAGCCTTCTGCCAAGGATGTTGATGCTATGTAACTCTTCAGATTTGAGCGAAACTGTTTTCCAGCCTTTGCATGAACTTGAAATTTTCTAGACACTACAATCATCTGAAAATCATCAAAATGATGATTAAAGCCTCTAACATCTACCTTTTTTCACGTACAGGCATTTCTAGCTAGAATCACATTTCCAAAGGATGGAGTCCTTCAGAGAATAAATAAAATTGTGCCTTTTTACTCCATTAAATGTAAAAACCACAGGTCTCTAGTATCAGCTTACCAGTGAGGTACCCAGTCCAACAACAGTGACGTACCCAGTCCAACAATTTGTTGATTGTTTGCATAGATCTGTGCTCACACACATAATGTTCAGTAAATTAGATCCTGAAGAGAAGGGGATCTTGCCCTTATTCATATTGTACTCTTTCTACCTTGTTTCTAATCTAAGGACTTAAGGTATCAGGTTTGTTACTAATATTAACTTTTAATTACCAACTTTTCCTTGCCAACTTCCACTTCCTCTTCATCAATGACATCAAACTTGATCTGTAAAGAAATTTTCGTGGATGATACTACCAAACGCTTGTGACAGTAGCAGATGAATAATGGTTTGAAAAAAAAAAACCCAACACTTTTAAGTTTAAAACAAGACATGTTTCGGCATACTTATGCCATCTTCAGTTGCAAATGTTCATTACGATTTGAATTTTAACTGTATACAGAGTTTCATATTACAAGGATTAACTATTATAATTTGAATAATAATAATAGTCCCATAGTTTCTTCCATAGGTACTTATAATTACAATCTGGCCAAACTGACCTTTGCAATCTTCTAGAACCCCACATCCCATCAGATTATAATGCTAGAGATACGTTCACTTTCGTTAAAGAAATCAACCAACTATCCATCTCTGGCAAGTTCATGGTTTCCTTTGATGTTGAGAGTTTGTTTACCAACATACATGTACCTCTTGATGAATGTTTTGATCTGGCAGTTAAATATATTATCCTGGGTAATCCAGGCCTTAAAATAAGTTCTTCTGATCTCAAAACCCTCTTTCCTTTGCTACAGCGCAAACACATTTTTTATTTAATGGTGTCTTTTATGATCAAATTGATGGGGTAGCAATGGGTTCTCCCCTTGCTCCAGTCCTCGCAAACCTCTTCATGGGACACTATGAGAAACTATGGTTAGAAAACTATTCGTCATCACAAGTGTTATTCTATAGACGGTATGTCGATGACATCTTTTGTGTATTCATGAATGAACATGATGCTCATCTATTTTTTGACTACATCAACACCAGACATCCCAATATAAAGTTCACTATGGAAAGGGAAACTGAGGGTTATCTTTCTTAGACATTTTGATTGATAACAATCATATGTCCCCTTACATCTATTTTCCGCAAAAAGACCTTCACTGGTCTTCTTACCAATTATTTCAGTTTCGCCCCATTGTCTTACAAACTGGGACTAGTTCGGACATTAGTTGACAGAGTCTACAAAATTAATAATACATGGTTTGGCTTTCATAAAGACATCAAAGAACTTATTTTCATTTTACAGAAGAACTGTTTCCCAAATTCGATTGTCGATAAAATTATTCGTAAGTGTATCTGTAATGCAGTTAATGAAGCTAGCCCACAGAGAAGCCACATTGTTGGGACCAACAAACCTTCTACAAATTATAATAAACTTCCTTTCGCGGGCCGTTTTTCCAGCGTTACACAAACTAAACTTAGAAAACTGCTAAGACAATATTGTAGTAATGTTGACATCAAGCCAGTTTTTTTCCACTTTTAAGGTTAGACCGTTGTTCAGCGTGAAAGATTTCGTACCACAGGGTCTCCATTCACATGTTGTTTATAAATTTGTTTGTGCTGGCTGTAATGCTAGTTACATTGGCGAAACCGCTCGCCACATTTCTACTCGCGTTCGTGAGCACCTTGTGTCCGACAAGGCTTCTCATGTTCACAAGCATTTAGTGTCATCTCAGGCTTGTCAAGACTCCTGTTCTACGGAATGTTTCACTGTTTTAGACTCTGCAACCTCTAAGTTTCAAATTAAAGTTAAAGAGGCTCTGCATGTTAAATGGGAGAGGCCTGTTTTAAACCAACAGTTACAACATGTTGGATTAACCCTTTCTATTTAGTAAGTTTTGTAGTCGAATACCTCATGTTTTATACTTGTTTCATTATTATTCAAATAATAGTTAATCCTTGTAATATGAAACTCTGTATACAGTTAAAATTCAAATTGTAACGAACATTTGCAACTGAAGATGGCATAAGTATGTCGAAATGTTTTAAACTTAAAAGTGTTGTTTTCAAACCATTAATAAAAGAAATTTTATAATGAATATTAAAGTTCACCTGATTAAACTACACTGGCAGTTAATATAACCACCACAAAGATTCTTGGCTTGGTGTAACTGTTGTAGTTCAATTTTATCCTTGGTTCAATTTTTATTTTCCTTTGTTTTTGTGTATGGTAATGTATGATAATGAGTACAAAATAAGGGAAAAAAAATTTGAACCAAGGATAAAATTGAATCACAACATAGCCACATGCTGATACAGTCATCAAAGCCATCTGTCTGTCTATCTGTCACACGTACATTGACTCAATATTAAGAAAAAAAAGATGATGAAGGCATCACGAGGGACAGGCGAACAGACACAGAGGTCCTGGTGAGGCCGACTGCCCTACACTTACAAGTATGATCCTTTCCCCATACTCTACTAGTTACATTCTTCTCATGGTCATTAATTGAAGGGCTGAGAGCATAGCCTATGTGTAATTTTCGGCCGTTTTTTTAGTTCGCTTGGATTTGTCCAAATTTTTGCATGTGAACTGCATTTTGATTAAAAAACATTGTCCCGTATTTTTTTTTTCACCGATTTCTTTTTCGTTTTCGAGAAATAACGTATGCAAAAAAAAACACCTAAAACTCCACATAGGCAGTTTATGCCCCCAGCCCTTCAATTGTGACTCAATTGTTTATGGGCATTGAAGGTCCCTTACAGGTGACGCAAAATAACTTGCATCAAAAGAGAACTATATAACTACGCAACAGCCTTTAATTCCAAACCAACTACACAAATTATCATACAGGAATCTGTAAAAAAACTTACCTTGTTTTCCAGTTTGTCAATCAGCTCACCCAGTCGATCAACTTCAAGGGACAAACCTTGCCTCAGTGCCTGTTGACTAGCTGTTAATAGTGATTTGTAACAATGAAAGTTTTTGATCCTCGTAAGAAATACCGGCGTCGACAAAACCAGGATCGGATTGGATTGGATCGGATCGGATCGGATCGGATCGGATCGGATCGGATCACGGATGGGAAAAAAGTAATAAACAAAAAGTATGTTACAATGAACATTGGAGAAATGCTGACATACTGTGACATATTGCGTGACATATTGGAGCTTACCATGAAGAATTTGCGGGAGTTTTATTTTGTGGATTGGCAATTTTTTGTGGTTTGCGGGAACAAATTTTTGCGGTTCGAGATGACTGAAATTTCCAGTGAGAACTAATTTTTGCGATTCTCTGTTCAAGTAGTAGAATATTAAAGTGGAAGAAACCTTAATATGGTATTTTCAACTTTTATTTTACGGTATGTTGAGTCAAAGTTCACTCTACTTATGTATTTAATGGAGAATAATATGGTAATCACTGTAATATCTTACTGCACAAAGGGACTGAACAGCAAAACAAAACAAAAGCCTACCGTATCCCTACCATGCACAACAAAAATCTTTCGTTAATACAGCAACGAGGTTTTCCACGACCGATATTATCAATTATAATTTTACAAGAAAGCAGTATGAATGTAAGAATGTAGGAATGCAGAGGGGATTTCGAGTCAAAAGATGTAGTATTAAACTATGAGATCTAACTGGGAACAGCCTATAAAATGCAAAACTATGCCCTACTGTAACACGATGAGACAGACTCAGTCGATAATAATAACACTTTCTTGTTCAGTGGAAGTTTCAAGAATTGAAACAACATCTGTGCAGGCCGCCGCAGAAGCGCCACTTGAACATGTGCCCCAGTGGCACAAGTCCATTAAAAGCAGAGTTTTTATTTTGACTGAAGAGAGTTAATTTTTGCAGCGTTTTATTTTGCATTTTTTTTTCTGCGGGAACTAATTTTTTGCTGATTGAGGTCAATCCGCAAAATTCGCAAAAATTAGAACCCGCAAAATTTTCATGCTACACGGTAGGCCCTACTGAAAGTAATTTCCCGACATGTAGTCTCCTTCACGGCTGTCGCCATGGACGAAAGCAAGTGGAAGGGACACATTATTTTATCATTCAGTTATAATTTCTTTTTTTAATATCATCTCACATGTTTATTTACTTTTTCTATATTTGATATTATTTTAGCAAGGGCAAGAGAAGAGACGAAAAACGAGGTGGGGAGTAACGTTTTTAGATGTGACGATTAAAGTGTAGTGTACGCGAGCGATTTATTTAGTTAAATCAATGTTGGCTTCTTCTATGAACTCGCTCAGCTCCTCTTAACCTAAATCGCAATTATTACACGCCAAACGACTTAAATTCCACGAGTATATGGAACTCAGTGATGAACAGTTAGAGATCGCACAATAATTTTGGCCGTCTAGTTGTGAAATCATCATGTATTTTTCGTATTGTAATATTATAATAATCTTTACAAACCCCTTGGCTCTTTTAATAATTATATACTATAACCACTGTGACCAAAAATATGCTCGTTGATAAATTATTTTATATGGAAAGCGACAAGTATTTTTTCAGCGGCGCGAATTCACCAGCGGGGCTTTTAGGAAAACCCGGAGGGCTAGGCATTTTCTTAAAATGAGTTTTCTCAGTGTGTAGAATAGAATTCGATTTACGGTCTTAAGTTTTCGAAAAAAGGTCTTAAAGTCTAAAATCAGGTCGACCGTCATTGAAACATCCCAGACAAAAGCCTCCAGACTGTAATGGCAACGCACGTGCTCGACCCGTCTGACGCCGTTCTAGTCATTCGCGCTGCTGAAAAAAATACTTGTCGCTTTCCATATAAAATAATTTATCAACGAGCATATTTTTGGTCACAGTGGTTATAGTATATAATTATTAAAAGAGCCAAGGGGTTTGTAAAGATTATTATAATTAAAGATTTACCGAGCATCGTAAATCGCAGTTAATGGAGCGTGACGCTTCTGATCTAAGTTAGTATTCGTACATGTAACTCATGTCACGCAACGAGCCACGAATTGTACAACATTTATCTCTTTGTTGTCTCAATAATACAATGTACTCTTCTAATCGCTCAAAGGTCGATTACTTTCTAACATGCACCTATGTCTCAAAACTTGTAACAACCGTTCCGTATGGCCGTAGCGGTAAATACCTCCATTCATGTCTCCTTGTAAACACGTGCATTCCTGTAAAGCTATGGTACGCGATTTTCCATTGGCTTAGTTTTAGACGTATGTCTAGCTATATAAAGTATATCTTGAGCCATTCTGCTCATTCGCTTAATAGCTTTCCTTACGTTACTGTAGTCCGTGTCTCAGAAGTTTGTAATTCCCCTTCCCTCCCTCCCTTTGGAGGTCATTTTGTTGTGTTATCAATAAACGGGGTTCACCTCTCGTTTCCTGCTTTCAGTTAAGTCTCGTAGCGACTTCCCCAAGCTCTGCATTCTATTTCAATGCACTAATGTTAGCTCTCTTTTGGCCAATATTATTTTCCAAATCTGCACTTGTCGTGTGCTGTTTATATGTATTGGTTTGAGCTATTTATGATGTGCCTACACTCGTTCCATTAAGTTGCACGATGCTGGCCGGAGGTTTCAGCTTGTAGTGCCGTGGAGAGTTAGGCTTTTAGGTCGCGTGAATTTTGGTCCTACCGGTCCGATCCAGCGCGGAAAATTCCGCTGGGGAGATAGGTTGGGCTTTAGTCGCGCTATTGTCACGCGGGGAAGTCGAACGTCACGCTGATAGCAGAGCGGTGTCCCTCCTTAACACCAACATGTCGTGTTGTGTTGTTTTCGCTTAGTTAACATACAATATCGGAACTGCGACATTAAATTACAATACGAAAAATACGTGATGATTTCACAACTAGACGGCCAAAATTATTGTGCGATCTCTAACTGTTCATCACTGAGTTCCATATACTCGTGGAATTTAAGTCGTTTGGCGTGTAATAATTGCGATTTAGGTTAAGAGGAGCTGAGCGAGTTCATAGAAGAAGCCAACATTGATTTAACTAAATAAATCGCTCGCGTACACTACACTTTAATCGTCACATCTAAAAACGTTACTTCCCACCTCGTTTTTTGTCTCTTCTCTTGCCCTTGCTAAAATAATATCAAATATAGAAAAAGTAAATAAACATGTGAGATGATATTAAAAAAAGAAATTATAACTGAATGATAAAATAATGCGTCCCTTCCACTTGCTTTCGTCCATGGCGACAGCCGTGAAGGAGACTACATGTCGGGAAATCACTTTCCATGGTGGGAAATCACTTTCAGTAGGGCCTAATCTCCAATATGTCACCCAATATGTCATTTTCCTATCCGTGATCCGATCCGTGATCCGATCCGATCCGATCCGATCCGATCCGATCTGTGATCCGATCCGATCCGATTCAATCCGGGTTTTGTCTACGTCGTAAGAAATACTTTAGTTCATAGTAATTATAAATTTATTAAGGGGTAATTCTTTATTCAAAAAGAAAATGCAATGTTCATGTTCTAAAGCTTACCATCAATGCTTGTTTGCTGCGCAATAGAATTCATTTTCCGTTTCATTCTTCCTCCTCTTACGTTCAAATTAGTGAGCTCTGCTTGACAGATGTCAGGTCTTTATAAAAGAAAAAACACACAAACATATATTATGAATGTTAATATTGGACAGCAAATTTGCAAGTCCCAGGTCTCCATTTGTTAGTTAGGGTCCAATAGGCTAGTTTCGAATTGTGGGAGAACAAAAGAACAGAGTCGAGGTTGAGGGGAATAATTTGCATTTTCTTTTGTCAAAAACAAAGGAAAATGCAAATTATTCCCCTCAACCTCGACTCTGTTCTTTTGTTCTCCCACAATTCGAAACTAGCCTATTATTAAAGAGACATTTTGACACTGTGTGACATTCCTTGACCAATTAATTTTTGAGCCAAAAAAGGTGGCCTTGCTTACTCTGAATTCCCAGACTGGACTTCAGCTGATCTGACTGATAGTGACAGGTTTTATTCTCATAATTATATAAAATGACCAGTTCCCAGTTGGTAGAGCACTGCACTGGTATCGCAGAGGTTGTCTGGGTTCAATTCCTGACCCTGAAAATTTTTCAGGCTTTATTTTCACTACTACTTAAGTAGTGTTCATAACTGCAATGATCATTCACATATTCATGAATTCAGATTATATTTTGCCAGTCATTCTTGTGAATAGCTGTATTGTTCATCTTTTTTATTTGATTTAGTGTTGATTTGATTTAAATAGTCTCCCCAATTAGTAGAGCATTTGGCTGTGCTTGGCTAGAAAGATTTGAGACTTAAAATTATTATTTTCCACTTCATTCACGAAGCTTAAAATTTAAAAGTACTGCTACATCATTTTTCGTTGCCATTATATGAAAGCCATTATTTTGTCATGTGTACCTCAATGCTATACAGTATTAGTATAAATCTACTAGCGTTCTATCACGAATGCCGTTCTCTGATTGGCTACGCTACTCATTATCTATTCTGTGATAGATAGTGAGTAGCGGTTGTCAACAAAACGGCTCCTGATTTCTATGCGTGATAGCTGATGAGGGCTGCGCCCTCATCAGCTATCACGCGATCACGCGATAGAAATCTCGAGCTCATAATCTAATTGTTAATTAGAATTTGTTGCACTTAACAACTGTTTCAATTATTACAACTAATAATGTTCAAGGGAGGTTGATCTAATAATTATGTTTCATATACACCTAAGATCCAAGATTGCTCTTCACCTCTGTTTTGCTTCATCCTCATCAATTTTATCCACTGCAACATTAATATGGTGCTGGAGACAACTCATTTGTCCTTGAATCTACAGGGAATAAAAACACAGTGTTATTGAACAATAATACCAATGTAGTCAGATAAGAGAGTATGACAAAAGCATATATAAGGAACATACACAATTTTGCATTGTAAAAATGTCATGATAGGAAAGTATCACCTCATTTAAAAGAAATCTTGTAGTAAATTTTCCGATAAAGGACTGGTCAGGATACTCCTGAAGAAAAAGCAAAAGATTAGCTTAGTAGGATGTTTCACCCAAATTTGTTCATTCATGAAAGGAAAGATTTCTACATGACACCATTTTGGAATTTTATTCACATTCAAGGAGAATCCTCCATGATACAACAGGAGAGTGAGAGGACTGCTAGATCAAATACAGGCCTCGATTCTCCTACATGCCTTGCATGCTGCTTTCCACTCAATTTTTTATTACTGTCAGTTCCTAGTCCCTTTGATCTTTGCATCTTATTTAAAAAGACAGTTGCAAATGAAACTGTCAGTTGATGCCTACAAACAACCAGGCACACAAAAAGTCATACCACATTTTTGTACACACCTTTGCAGACTCCACTAGTGCATTGCTAACTGCTCTGTTCATGCTCTCAAGATTAGCGAAGATCTCAGAAAAAGGTCCCATCTCCTTCATGAAATACTCTACAAAACAAAGACAAAAACTATAAAAACAAGTTCCAAAATTACAATTTGCAATACCAGTAGTTCATCAATAGAGAGAGGACCTGAACTAGATTGATGCACCACGCCTTTGCCAGGTACCATATAATGTTGCAAGTCAATCAGCCTACAGTATGATTGATTATTGCATCCAGTAAAATATTATAAAAGAAATAAAGACTTTAATATAGACTAGATAAAACAAAATTCTTCCTTGAGGTCTTTGGTTTAAGTTAACCACACTGAGCTTTATTAGTCATTAGTGCCCTGTTTTGCCTTAAAGTAACCCTTTTTATTCAGATGCAGAAAGGATAGAAATATGTTGTTGTTGTTGTTATTATTATAATTATTATTATGTTCTCGTCAAGTTTTCCTGCTTTCCATCCATTGTAGCTCGATCTTATTTATGTGGGTTAGATAAGATAATATGACTGGCACACATACCACATACTTCAGAAGTATCCAAATTGCTGAAACAAACAAACAAACAAACAAAAATACTATTAGAATGCACTTTCATGTATTATTGTACAAAGTACTTATAAAGCCATCCCAAAGATCAAATACTGGAGTTGTCAGGTTAATACCAAGCCACTTAATGACCAAACTTACTGAAATAATAACAGGATAACAGCACATAAACCAACATGTCCTACTCCTTGGAATTCCAGTGGTTGGGAGTTCTCTAAGGGGGCGTAAGGGAGGTCCAAAAACCGCAAAACCGCACAAAAAATTATAATAAACCGCAAAACCGCATCAAAATTTACCGAAATACTGAAACCTCAGTTACAGATGTGAAAGCTGCCGTTGTCAAGACTTCAAGTCCTTCTATCCATTAAAAATACGACCTGCAGTGTATGCTGATGTTAACATAAACGCTAAAATTACTAAGAGCCAGCTGCCAGCAAATCTTACAAACTGAAAGAGTGCTTATACACCAGCTGAACATAAAGACCTGGTCTAATTTCAAAGGTGTGCAATCTAAGAGAGCTGGCTGGGTATATTAACCCTTTGTCTTCCAGCTTACCAAGTATCGTTCCTGTGGGAATGATGGCTTTGAAAACCTGTAACTTTCCCAAATCCCGGACTATGGCTGAAATGAAGCATTTTTATAGCAAAATGATAATTTTTTCAGATTTCATCACCCTGGAAACTGACTGAAACTCCCAATTTTCATGGATATTGATAACTTGTTATTAATATAAATCTAGACTGCGGCAGGTGATCAGGGGGACTGGTAGCTAGTATTATTTAGCCTTTTGGCAACACTGTATGTATTGATAGGCCTATAGGTGCATGAAAGGTACATTGATGTGTGTATACATAGATATGAGGCCATAGTCACGAAATCTGTTACAGCCAATCGTCTTACCTTTATTAGTACAATCACCTATTGAGCCTTATCTGTACATAACAATTGTAATCCAGCAGTAACCACATTATTCGTTCCTGCACGCTATCAAGTATCTAGAGCAATTTTGTAGCTTAGCGTAGGCAAAGTGTTTGTATCATGTCTAAAACAAAGTTTACTGAAGAAGATATACCTGAGATCCAGGTGGAGAGACAAGTAGTGAAATGCCCCGGTTGCAAAGAACCAGTGGAAACCCATCATGGGGAATTCCATCAAAATACTGCGAAGTAATTGGAAAGTCATCCCCCAGAAGACTGAAAAATGCCAACCTGAACACTGAGGGCAAGTCACTCGATGGCTTAAGGGCAGAGCTTGAAGCTCTTACTCTGGAGGAAGAGGCTCTCTGCAGGCAAGATGAAGAAGCAAGACTTAAAGCGAGAATCGCAGCCAAGCGTGCAGCAATAGACGAGCTGACTCAGAGAAGAGTTAAAGATCATGAAAGCGGAGCAACCGTGACCAGCCATGACCTTCCTCCACTGCCCCTTGAGGCTAGCCGTGAAAACACGCCATTAGAGGACCTGTTGGCAGCAACTAACTTGGATTCTGCACTGCCCACCACGTGGTTTCACCGTGCCGACACCTCAGCAATTCCACCCGGCACACAATCAGTACAAATCACACCAGCACGACGGAGATGTTTTTGAAGCCATGAGCAATCCCTAAGGGCGAGAAGTCTTTATTAATTGTAGACTTTGTTACTAATATTGTTCCCCAAGATGAGGAAGAGACACTAGGCAATCAAGGGAACGCAAAGATTGCCATCACGTACCAACCCAAAAAACCCAAGTTAGAAACAGTTACTGTGCCACAGTGGGTGGTTGCAAACACGCGTATTCTTTATGCGTTACTATCGGAGGGCAAATTAGTTAACCAGGCTGCTACTCAGCAGTATTTAGCTTATATGGTTAAGATTATGGCACTTTCTGCTAAGTATGACTGGAAGTCTATTTTCATGTATGATGATGAATTTAGCAAGTTACAAGCTATCTATAATCTCCCCTGGAGTTTCGACTCCACCCACCCTCATACTGTCATGCTAAAAACCCATTTTTAAGCCTAACCCACCAAATCCGCACCACAGTCTAATCCAAATTTGCGTGCCGCGTGGGAAGGATTATCTGCCGATGGCAGGATTATCTGCCGTCATTTTAATGGGCAAAGGGGGTGCACACTGCCCAGTGTAACTTTGCGCACGTGTGCAATCACAAAATCGCTGGCAAGGTGTGTGGTTTGTCTCATCCAGGAGTCTCCCACAAAACCGCAGATGCCGCAAGCACGCAATGACTCCCTTCTTATAACAGCCCTTTGAATCACAAACTTTAGCTCGCAGAATTACACGGCAATGAGGATAGCGCTTTCCTCAGCGACAGCATTTATAACAGCTTTCAGTTGGTATCGATCGGCACCATGTTTATTCTCTTTGAAAACCAAAATTGCCCTTGGACAACAGCAAAATTCACGCAACTTTGTCTGGAAGTTTTCAAGACAAAAATTCCTCTTGAAGTTAAAAGTTTCCATTGACAGCAAACTTTGACTCCAGTTCGTGCAATCTGTTCAACATTTACCTGCTCACTCCTTTAGCCTGACCCTGATAATGCTGTTTGATTTCAGTTGCTCTCACTGTCTGTAATTTTCACCTTTGTGACCCAAAGGAAATCTGGGATATTCTTGCCTAACAGCAGCATGGAAGACTGCCAATTTCCATTTCACATATTTTTTATAAGTGTCGAGCCACCCGGTCCTGCTGGCAAAATATTTCACTGATTGCATTATTTACAAGTCAAAATTGCCATGCCAGGTCCCAGAATCCACTCACAGAATGACTAAAGACACAACTTCACTCTGTGGATTGCCATCACTCGCTCGAATACTTTGAGCGGCCCACTTCGTGTGAAATTGTTTCTCACCTCCGTTTTCTTTCAAAGGATTGCCTCTACCCATCAACCCAGCTTTATGATGCCAGGCAGGGGCCTTTTGAGGTGGAAAATGGCTTGAAAAACACATTTATAAAACAAATAAGCAACGAATTGTAGCTGCAGTGTTTGTTTAGAAACAAACGACAGCTAGCATGATGAGCGTGATAACAAAGATAGAGCCTTTGATGTTGTGGACCAGCGAAATCGCCGTGGTAACCCCTTATATGGAGTAGCCAGGTCAATTTGCCCTCCTACCGTCTGAAAATTGCAAAAAAGGTAACCAAATCAACCAGTTGGGAAAGAGTTAATGGGCCTGCTCAGTCTTTATTAGCTACGCCCACGTTAAGTTACAGGCTCTCAATGGCATTCCTGTACACCCCAAATTATTGGAAGAAGAGTGATCAAGGGCCAGGTAGTTTTATGTTGGGTGCAGCCAAAGATTACCATTTGCTATCTGTGGGAAAGTGTGACCTTTTTATTTATAACAAGATAATTATTCTCAATAAACCTGAAACTTGAAACATTAGAGTCAGTGAGTCAGTAATTGGCTCACTACCTGCCACAGGAGTAGGTACTCCGATTTGCTCTTGTACAGTGAAATCCAGCAATAAGGTCATCTTGTTAAACTTTTCCCGACAGATTTACCAAAAATCAGTCTTAATAGACCGAGGCTTTGAAAACCTACAACTTTCTCAAATCCAGACTATAGTTGAAATGAACTACTGTTATTGCCAATAATGATCACTTGTTTAGACAACCTCTAAACTGACCAAAACTCCCAATTTTCATTGAATATGACTTTTTATTCTGTTGCAAAACCAAAAAATGCCTCGGACAAGTTTTTCTTGAGATAAGATGAGATCTTATCTTAAAAAGTCTACATTGGCAGCAAACTTCAACTCCATTTCTTGCAATCTGTTCCACATATTCCTGCTCACTCCTTTAGCACTACGTGGATAATGCTTTTCATTTCAGTTGCTCTCACTGGTCCATAATTTTCGTGTTTGTGACCCAAAGGAATTCTGGGAAATTCTTGCATAATGGCGGCCAATTTCTATTTCAGATAATTATGTTTATAAGTGTCGAGCCACCCAGTCCTACTGACAAAACATTGTACTGATTGCATTATTTACAAGTCAAAACTCGCCAAAATTGCCATGAGAGGTCCTCAGGAATCCACTCACACTAAATGGCTAGATAGACAACCTCAAACACTTTCGGCAGCCCATTTGCTGTGAAATTGGTTTTCACCTTTGTTCTCTTTCAGAGGATTGCCTCTATCCACCAACCAAGCTTTATGATGCCAGGCAGGGGGCTTCCGAGGCGGCAAATAGCTAGGAAATGCACTTATAAATCAAATACTTATGAAATTTGAGGTTCACTGCTTGCTTAAAAACAAGCGAGACAAAAAAGATAGAGCCTTTGGTGTTGTGGATCATTTAGAACATGGCCCATTTGTTAATACAGCCACTAAAACCAAATGTGCCTCCTGAGGGACAGACAAGTGACAAATCTGGAGAAACAATGTTCTTCTTTATTGAGTTCAGGATCTTTGCTTTGAAAAGGATAGCATGTGCAGTTTGCTTCTGTTTGTAAAATTCAGTTATACGTACCCTGCTTCAAAGAGACCAGCCATACCTTTACCCGTTAAAAAGGTCGCCATGAACTACACAGCACCTCCACATCTGCAGTGATAGGCTATGCCCTTTGTAAATTATACAATTAGAATTATTTAATGATCCATTGTTGCCCATATTGATGGGTTTGCACAGCTGAAAAGATCTATGATTAAAATATTGTCAAAGGGTGTACCTATAGTTAAATGAAAGCAGTGAGGAGTGGTCACACAAGGTCTGATGGATAAGCATCCTGCCAAGGGGTGTAAAGGGGCGGGGACATAGGGGAGAGGGTCAAAATCCTTGCACGAATAACTACCAATAAAATATGAAGACGGCAAACTTCCCTGAAGACATCGTTTGTCCAAAAAGGGCAAACACATAGCTTACTTTGTTTTGTGTGTATCTATGTCATGGAAAAGCTTCTCCAAGTCTTCATTGGACAAAATTCCATCACTGAAAAATGCCTTGAATTCATCCAGAGAAAGGGCACCATCATCTACATTTGGTCAAACAAAATACCACAAAATAACTGTTATTATAAATATTTACGAAGCTAAAATGATTTAAAATGAAAAGGAAGTTGAAGACGTAGCTAGAAAGCGCAAAAAAATACAACTCTGTAACCTGTTTTTCTGAACGCTAATCACAATTGACTGGGAATTGAAGCCTTAAATATCAAGATTTTTAGTAAAAAAGACTTTTGAGTCACTTGAGCGGGAACTAATTATAAAGATTTTTGGAGATTTTCAAAGGTTGACTCAAGAGAAAATTGCCATAAGCATTGCAAATGCAAATAATACAAGACAGCAATAATATTGGAGCAGCACTTCAGCTTACCGTTCTTATCTGCTCTGCGAAATACCTAAGATAAAAAGGAGAAGACTCTGTTTCAGAATAAAGTACGCTTTACAAATAAGAGAGAAAAAACGAACATACATCCAAGAAAATCGATCTTCCCGCAGGTTTCTTGTCGTTAGCCATGGTGGTTCCAAAAATCGGGGTTGAACGACCTCTTCTGAAAAATGTCACGAAGTCTTCCGAAATATCATCGGTCAAGGAAATTTTAATCGGAGAAGGAGTATCGGGTGTTTACGACCTTATACGGAATTTACCGAAGAATTCATTACGAGAAATGGCGGCGGTTTTCTGTTCTCCCGTCGTGCAAGCGATTGATCCGAAATCCATCCACCAGATATGTTCTGGGCAGGTTGTGCTGAGCATTGCAACTGCTATGAAAGAACTTGTTGAAAATAGTCTGGACGCGGGAGCTACAAACATTGATATCAAGCTTAAAAATCACGGCGCTGATAGTTTGGAAGTGATGGACAATGGCATCGGAGTGGAACCTCACAATTTCGAAGCGTTGACATTGAAGCATCACACCTCTAAACTCAGAGATTTCTCAGATCTGACAAGCGTGGAAACCTTTGGTTTTAGAGGAGAGGCTCTCAGCTCACTGTGTGCGTTGAGGTAATACAATGACGTGGCTGGATGAAGACAAAATAATCGTCATCAGTTTTGGCGGGAATTTGATTTTTATTTACAGTCGAACCTCTATTAAGCAGCCACCTGTTGAACAGCCACCCCTTATTAAGCGACCAGTTATCAAAGTCCAGAAATTATTGTCGTTATAAGCGGCCACCTATTTTAAGCGGTGATGGCCACCTTTAGCAATTGGTCACCCCCATGAGTATTTTCTATGACATCTTTTTAAGTAGCCATTCAAATTTAATACACATAGTTTGGATTTGTTTGGAAAAGGCAATGACAGATAAGAGTCCAAAACAGAAAGTGGTGACAGATAAAAACTTTCAAAACTATGTTTATTATTGTCTTGACTTGATGTTTGTATTGGAATAAATTGATGTTTCTACTAAGCTTCATGCTAAATCCAGCCAAACCCCTATTAAGCAACCACCCCCTTTATCCCCAAGGGTGGCAGCTTAAAAGGTGTCTGACTGTATCCTTTTCTATTGTATTAGCACCCTATGATATCCACATTATGGCTCTAGCTTTTGAGGATAAACTGCATAGAAGTAGGCCTGATTTTCTGGCCAACACGCGAGTGTTAAAGGTGATTTCCAGTCTGTACTGTGCAGTCTCAGCATCCCAATGTTTGTGAGGCTCACACGTTGGAATTCGAATCGATGTCATTCGTTACGAACCACTTACCTTATAGTTGAGGCATTTTAAATTCTTTTCCCAACTGTTTCTTTGATTTTTACAGCTACGAAGTTGTTTTCTCTGGTGATATCGGAAAGAACGAAGCATAAAAGCTTTGCATCAACAATGGCGGTTGACATGAACTTTGAATTTACTTCATGTAAGTGATTGCGAAACATTACATTTTGTGACGTCTTACATGAATCAAAACAAAAAACGTAAACAAACTCTTGAGACTGCGCAGTACGGGCTGGAAATCACCTTTAAAGTGCACCAAAACCCCAAAATTTTTTTTTGCTAAAATAAATCTTTATACCTGTTTGAAACGCATTGCGCCTTTTTAAGCAAATCTTGACGAGTTATTTTGGGTTTTCTAGGGTGTTAAAGTTGCAAAATCTGGCCATCGTCTGCCCCACGACCGAGTCAGAAGGGGCTTGGGTCTATTCTTGATTTGACGTCACAAACTGATTTACATCGCATTAAGTCATTGTAAACATGCATGCAAAGCAGTTTGTGACGTCAAATCGAGAATAGACCCAAGCCCCTTCTGACTCGGTCGTGGGGCCAGATTTTGCAACTTTAACACCCTAGAAAACTCAAAAGAACTTGACAAGATTTGCTAAAAAAGGTGCGATGCATTTCAAACAGGTGTAAAGATTTATTTTAGCGAAAAAAAAATTGGGGGCTTAGATGCACTTTAATGGCCACTCCCTTATGTTGACGACTGTGCAAAAATAGGACTACTTATTATTGCACTTTCTAAAGTCATCCAAAATGTGTCAATGGTAAGAAATGAAATGTCATCCCAATGGTAACCATAACTTAATTTACAGGGCGCATTTTTTGGGACTATTCCACAATAGGAATACTTGGACTAGATGCCAGTCATGTTTTTTGGGACTTATTTTATTTTCAGAATAAACAGAATAACCTTATTCCAGTTATGGGGAGCAGAGATGGCACAGTGGTGAGAGCCCTCGCCTTCCACCAATGTGTCCCTGGTTCCATTCCTGGTCTCTACTTTGCTCCAAGAGGAGCAGTTCAAAAAGGAAAAAAAAGGCTCAATGCATTTTGAACTAGTTCCTCAAGTCCCAAGGGTGGCCATTATATACAGGTTCAACTGTAGTATAATATTACATTTTATTTGTTCGTATTGTAAATAGTTTATATATAGTTTTAAACATTTTTTTTATTTTGTAAATACGCAATTCAGCACTAGGCTGAATAATTTATAATAATCTATCTATCTATCTATTATTATTATTATTATTATTATTATTATTATTATTATTATTATTATTATTCCTAAAACAGAATAGGAATAAAAGAATAGTACCAAAGAAATGTGTCCATAGTATCCATTCTAGAAGTCAGTGTGCTTTTTCATGTCTCCACAGCAAACTCTCTGTAACAACACACCATTCTTCTCAAGCTATAGCAACAAGACTAGAATATGATTACACTGGAAAACTGCTTTCTCAGAAGCCTTGTGCCAGGGATGTAGGTACCACGGTTTCCTTGCAAGACCTGTTTTCTACCTTGCCAGTGAGACATAGAGAGTTTCTGCGTAACATCAAAAGGGAGTTTACGAAACTGGTGCATGTGTTGCAAGGTTATTGCCTTATAAGCACAGGAGTCAGGATAACATGCAGTAACCAAGTTGATAAAGGAAAGAAAACAACAGTTGTGTCCACAAATGGAAGTGAGCAAGTCAAAGACAACATCACCTGTGTCTTTGGCCCTAAACAGGTATGTGAAGTCTTATTTTGCACATTAATGCTGCATCGTAATGCTGGAATGGACAGGTATTCTGTAGTAAATGGTGAGACCATTGCAGATATCAGCCTGATGTTTTATGGTATTGTCTATTTTTGTTATATTAGTATTGTCAATTTAGGGACAGATCATTAGAAAAAACCAGAGGGGGGAGGGGTGGGGGTGACAATTCCCATTAATGCTTGTGTTGCAAGTGGAGGTTGGGTGCACAGGGGCCAGGGGGCTGCAACTGCCATGACCCCAAGGCGGAAGAACACCCACTGGCCTACCAACCCGCAACCCAGCCACAAGCCCCACTGTGCCAAGCCACCCACTATAGAACCCATCACACTGAAGCCAGAGGCTCAGTGGAAATAATAGTAATAATTACAAAAAAATAAATAACAAATAAAAACCCTCAACACTACTAGAACAGAATGCCAGGCAGACAACGCTGAGTACCACGCAAGCACAATGTGGCACATGAAATGACATACGCTTGCGTAGAAGCGACATACCACTGGCCATGAACCTGCCCCATGCTCACAAACAACGCTAGAACGCTACAAAAACACTAAAATGACCACGCAATAACGCTAAATAACAACCAACATGCCAACAACACTAATGACTATTGCTCCTAGTCGTTAACTATATTAAATATGATTTAACTGAGTGTATAAAAAAAATTCCTGCAAAGGGAACTTGTCAAAAAAAAAAAAAATCCTGCAAGCAGCACTTGGTACCTAAAAAACATTCATGCAGGGGGGAAAAATTCCTGCAGACAAGTGGGCTTCAAGAAAAAATTCATGCACTAAAAATCCCCCCCCCCCCCCTCCTCCCCAGTTTTTTCTAATGGTCCATTCCTTACTCTGACACATGTTCATTGTTGTTCGTGGCTTTCAGCTGATAATGCCAAAAATTTTGAGAATATTACAGTACCGGGCAAAAGTAAGTTGACAGTCTCTTTCGAGTCTCGAGTCTCAACTCAATCCTCGATCCTCGATTCTGATCGAGCATCGAGGAATGACTATCGAGAATTGAGACAACAAATGAGACTCGCAAGAATCGAGAAACTAATGAGCTTGCTGCTTGACTGATTCCTCGATAGACTAATTAATAGCCAGGCTCATCACACACACGCAACTGGGAATACAAATGAAAGATTAACCCGCAAAAGTTTCACTGATGCACAGATATTTTCCAAATAGCGTGTCAGCATGTGCAACACGTATGTCGAGCTTAGTTCGCAGTAAACAATGTGGGTTGAATTCAATTCTAAGAACCGTTGCAAAATATTGTGACCTCATGCGAAAACGTCCTTATGGCAAGCGAACAAATAAGAGAGGGCCAGACAAGCAAGAATCGAGAAACTAATGAGCTTGCTGCTTGACTGATTCCTCGATAGACTAATTAATAGCCAGGCTCATCACACACACGCAACTGGGAATACAAATGAAAGAATCAAGAAACTAATGAGCTTGCTGCTTGACTGATTCCTCGATAGACTAATTAATAGCCAGGCTCATCACGCACACGCAACTGGGAATACAAATGAAAGATTAACCCGCAAAAGTTTCACTGATGCACAGATATTTTCCAAATAGCGTGTCAGCATGTGCAACACGTATGTCGAGCTTAGTTCGCAGTAAACAATGTGGGTCGAATTCAATTCTAAGAACCGTTGCAAAATATTGTGACCTCATGCGAAAACGTCCTTATGGCAAGCGAACAAATAAGAGAGGGCCAGACAAGCAGAAGAAATGTTCGTTTGAATGGCGAACTGCTCTTTTGACACACATCACTTCGCCACATTCCTCTGGCTGAGACGGCTCTGATTTGCGATCTGTGGAAAAAATATGTCAGCCGTTCAAAGCAAGAGATTTTGCAACAGAATGATGGAAACTTTTGACACAAAGCTGCATTCGCGAAGCCGTTTTCAGTGATGGAAATGATTATTTGGAACAAAAATAGCGCAATTCTAAAAATACTTTCAAGTGGCACTCTCAAATTACTTTGCTTCAAGCGATGCTTGATCCGATGCGATAGCCGCTACTGCTTTTTCTTTTTAAACAGTTCCTATTGTTGTTTCATCGAGGAGTTAACCGCTTTCTCGAAACTTGAATTGAGTATGAATAATCGAGAACGTTTCACTTCGGTGAATTTTGCAAGGATCGAGTGTCGAGCATCGAACTTGTCAAGTTTTGAGTGAATTGAGTCTCGATTCTTGACTCAATCCTCGATCCTCGATTCTTGCGAGGATTGAGTCGAGACTGTTAACTTACTTTTGCATGGTACTGTACAATGCCAGTCAAAATGCCACTCAAAATGCTGAGAATGTCCATTCTACATGTACATGTAAGTTTTGCAATTAATGTGAAAATTTTCCCATCAGAGGGAAGGAGAATTTGCCCCCATCATGCTATATGATCCTGTGACAGCTACCACACTATGTACCAACAATCAACTCATGGTACTGAAAGCCTTTGAAAAGTAGTCTGAAAGTGACAGGTATAAATTATACTGTAGTTGTAGTCTGAAGGCAGACTTTTTTGATATTGCACCAGCTACAGTGTAGCAACTAATGGTGTTTAGTTGAAATTTGTGTTGATTTTAAAGCATCTTTCTTTCAGGTCCAAACATTAGTGGCCATTGAGCAATTTATACCCTCAGAAGAGGACTGTGGTGAGCTTGGCCTTGACGCAGCAAAAATTACTGTGCAGGAAAATCTGTTCAAGATTAGTGGCTATATTTCAAAGCCAGATCATGGAATGGGACGCAGCAGTGCTGATCGTCAGTTCTTTTACATCAATAAGCGACCTTGTGATCTGAGCAAAGTTTCACGGGTCATTAATGAGGTGTACCACATGTACAACAGACATCAGTATCCATTTGTCATGTTGGATGTTTCTCTGTCAAGAGGTAAGCTGTGAACAGTGGTGTTGTGGCTGATGCTACAACCATTATCAAAGTAAAAGAGTGAGAACTGTACTCCAAATGTCAACAAGTGTCTCAAGGCAAACACTTCAGAAAGCTGCTTGCCTGTTACCAAGCACATTGATTGGTAAATTTGACAAGATTAACAAAGATGCATGTGTGGTGACCCTTTAAAGTAGAGACTGCTAGCAGTCTCTTTCTGGATAGTAGGGAGCTCACACCAATAGTGCAGCGAGACTGGCGAAACCTGAATTGAATGCGTTGAGGGGAGACCAGGGGAGAGACAGGAGAAAAGAATTGGGACTGCAGTCATAGCTGTAAACAACACATTCAGTGGGAAACTCTTCCCACAATTCATAACCCAATTAAAAATGATACGTAAAATCGTATATGGTTTGAACCCAGGAGTCATATCATAACTAAGTGAAGCACGATCGTCCGGGTTAGTGTAGTCCTGAGAAGGCCTGTTTGTGGTGACATTGACTGACGTTTCGACAACCTGAGCGGAAGTCATCATCAGAGTCAAGTGATTGGAGTAATGTCAGGAGATGGTATAAGTACTCTGGTCGTTGATGTGATTGGTCAACGAAGTCGTGATGTTATTGGTTGTCTGTCAGTTAAGCCGTGATGTTATTGGCTGTGAAGACTGTAAACCGTGGTTGGTGCGTTTCGATCCATCTTTTGTTAGTCAAATGTTCATAGGTGTATTGTTAGTCAAATTAGTCGGTGTGTCTATTGTTTGTCTGTTGTTGATATCGTCAATAAGTCGTTTGTAAGGTGCGGGAAGCTGTTGACAACGGTTCAGTGGTGTCTGTTCTAAGTTAGTAAACCAACTTTCCAGTGCGATCCATTGGTGGTAGTTAGTACAGTAGGTAATGCATTTAGCAGAGTCCCAGTCGATTGTGTGGTTTGTCAGTAAATGGTGCTCAGCAATGTTATTGTTGATGTCACCATTTCTCGTCACTCGTTTGTGTTCAGTCAGTCTTACATTCAAATTTCTGCCAGTCTGACTGATATAAGTGGCCTGACAGTCGCAGCATTCGATCTTGTAAACTGCTTCCTGTCTGTCCTTTGGTTCGTCTTTGTCCTTAACGTTCATCAATAATTGTCGTAAAGTTGTGATGGGTCTGTGAGCAACACGGATATCGTAAGGTTGTAGTATCCGTGCAATGATCTCAGAAGTTCCTTTGATGTATGGTATAGTCGCTGTAGTGACTGGTGTCGGGTTAGTGTTCGTAGCGTTTGGTTCTGTCCTGTAAGTGTTGCGTCTAACAAAGTCGTGGTTGTAGACCAATCACATCAACGACCAGAGTACTTATACCATCTCCTGACGTTACTCCAATCACTTGACTCTGATGATGACTTCCGCTCAGGTTGTTGAAACGTCAGTCAATGTCACCACAAACAGTCCTTCTCAGGACTACACTCACCTGGACGATCGTGCTTCACTTAGTTATAAAAATGATACAGCGGTGAAATGTATCTCAAATGATGACCGATTAATATTCACTATGACGTTGTGCACCATTCTCACCACATTCATTAAAATAAAAAATTATGATAAACAGAGTTACGAATCCTTTGATGACAGAGATCTCAATAATAGACTATTATGCAGTGAGACCGATTCTGACCAATCTTAATACTGTATACAGCTGTAGGTACAAGACAGGTAATGGCATCAAACTTCTTAGTTTTAAACAAAGGCAACAATTGGTCAAATCCTAAGGGTAAACACCACAGCATTACACTGGAAAAACCAATAGCCAGGGCATCTTTTCCTGATATCAGGGCTGCTACCACTATTTCTGTCGTTTCTAAAGAACTAATCTGCAGAATAAAGCACCTAAATAGACGAAAACATCACTGAGATCTTATGTTGTGACCAAAGCTATCGTAAATTGCATGATATGAAATAGAAGATATCAACTGACATCCTGGGCACTTACCATTTACACGTTCCATCCGGGTGGAAATTCTAGGTGTAAATATTCAGTGCTGCAGCTTGTCCAAACGCAAAATGGAAAAATCACAAAATGTACTAGTATCAACTGGAAGTCTCAAAAAGAAAAGAAAAAGTGCATTGATTAAGCCGATGGCCAATAATTTCTGAAAAGTTCCAAATGGAATGGTATGTACCATTTCATTTTCCAACCAGAATTTCCGGATATTCCGTGTAAATGGTAAGGACCCCTGTGTCAAAAAGTTTTTAAATTACCCTAGAACCTTGCCTGACAGTGGCTATATTGTTTATGAGCCTATTGGAATTTGAAGTTGCTGGTACAACAGGAAATTCGAATGTGTTGGCTTCAGCTACCACTGCAGTCCCTTTTTCTCGTGCCTCTCTCCAGTCTCTTTTCGCTTTTTCTCTTTGTCCCAGTCTTGCAGAACTGTTGCTCACTGTGCTGTTGATGGATTGTGCTTTGACTGTCCAAAAAGGGCCGGTCAACAGTCTATTTAAAAAACTATCTCCAGTAACCCTTTTCTCCCTAAGAGTGGTAAGAGTGACTTGTAAATTTTACTCTGTCTAATGCCAGACGATTTTACCCATCAAAGGGAGACCCCTTAGGAGTTAAAGGGTTAAAGTAGTAATCAAACCCCTAACTTTGAAAGTTATCTGGAATGCTGCTTATGCATATGTAGTACAGTGTAGGTGAAGCTGATTTTGGCCTCAGTCAAAATGAAATTCCTTTCTCTTCTAACCCTAATTATTCTTGAAAATCATTTTGACCTGAATTTCATTTTGACCTACAGCACATACATCTTTCTATACAGTCATTATTTATTTCATAAATGTGGGTCAGTCCAGGCAACTTTTATTAACCCATTGGCACCCGTGCCGGCCAAAACCGGCCGTAAAAAACTCCCATGCTTCAAAACATTGCAACTCTCTCAATCGCACGAATATTGCCTTAACTGTTAGTTGTGAGCACGAAATGGAATGCCCTTTAAATTTGGATATCCAATAAATGCAAGAAACGTAGCGATTTTTACCAAATATGGCCTTTTGAGTTTGGACAAGAACGAAACTGGCCGTTTTTAACGTCAAAGAGAAACAACAAAAATGCCCCTTTTTGCCTTCATGTTTTTTTAGGGAAATCATCGTCGAAAAACCAAAACTCAACCATCATAACAAAATTCAGTCCTTTTTCTAGCTTAGAAATGACTTTTTTTGTTCATATTCTTCTCCCGAGCGTAGATACAGCCTTTTGTTCCAGTGCATTCGGGCCTTCCCGACATTTTCCACATCTTGAGCGCATTGCATGCTGGGAACTTACGAGAATTTTTGACAGCGCCAGTTCCTTCCCCCAATTCTTTCACATGTAAACTAAGTCTACAGCCACTCCGACCTACCGCCAAAATTTCCTGCTCGTGGTCATCTTCAGTACACAGAAATTCCAAAATATGTGGCGGTAGGTCGAGAAATTCATCAATAGTCGAGTCCCAAAGGTACTAAGTGTGCGACCGGCCAAATTCCCAGTTTGTCGAGTAACGAGCCAAATTCAACAACAAAGTACATCACCTTGCTCGATTCTTTGAGAAAGTGGACTCTTAGCTACCGTCACGCTTAATGATGCTCATCAGGCAGCCGCTAAAGATGAAAAATGGCTGTAAATTTAGCAGAAATCGCAAGCAAACCGAACTTGGGCCATTGCTGTCGCTTCACGGATAAAAAATAGCTACGTCAAAATGACGTTTTCAGAAACCTTGAGCCTCCAGTGGCTTAGGACAGCACCACTTTTCCCTGGTAGTTCAAATAAAGAGTCACGAATTGCTATTCATCGTTTATAGGTGGAAAATCACTCCGAAAATGTAAAAACCTGCGGTAGTCAATGGGTTAACAAAGAAAAATAGAGGTCACGTGACCGGTCCTTTTAACACTATCCAGTGAAAATGTAAAAACCTGCGGTAGTCAATGGGTTAAGCGGATGTGTATGTACCTTGGAACTTTATTAACACATTAACCTACATGTACCTAGCTAGCTAGCTAGAAAAATATTAATTTATCATTATTATTTTGTCAATAACAATGCCAAAACAAATCAGCAATGTATCAAATTGTCACTATTGTGTACCTTGTATTTATATTTAATTTTTTTTGTTGTAATTTCAGTAGTTCCGTCTTTTAGGATTTGGGGGTATTTTCCTTCATTCCGGGTTTTAGGATTTGAGTCATTCCAGGTTTTCGGATTTGGGGGCATTTTCCATCGTTCCAGCTTTTAGGATTTGGGGTAATTTCCCACTGTTCCTGCGCTCCGCCATTCCACCGTTCCAGCGTTTAGGGGCGCCCACCTTACCAGTGGCTGTGGTTTTGTGTGTTTCAGTGCTGTTTCAAATCTCCCTAGCTTTTCCAGGGTTTTAAACATTGACCAAAGTGATTGGATGCAGACAGTATATGAGACGTTGTCATTTTGGAGTTGTTGAAACACTGGCTAGTTTTGAGTAAAAAGCTGGCAAAGACTGGAAGGTTATGTTTGACCTTGTGTATTGTTAGCTACTCTGTAATGAAATTACTTTTTCTCATCAGATGGGGTGGATGTCAATGTGACTCCAGACAAGCGTCAGGTATTTGTTCAGGAAGAAAAATTACTGCTCGCTACCATTAAAACTTCACTAAAAAGATTGTTCGATCCTAACACTGCTTCATTTGATGTGAATCAGAAACCTTTGACTCAGATAAAACTGTCTTCAGACACTTGTTTACCAAGGCGACAGTCCTGTAAAAATGATGAAATAATCCCACAGCATACACATACAAGTTTACCCTCCAGAATTAACCAAGATGAAAATATTTCAGAGACACAAAGATCGGTTGAGTCATTCAAACTTGATATGGAAAGAGGGAAATTTCCTTTACTCAGCAGCTTTAAAAGGAAGTTTTCATGTGTTGAAGAAGGTTGTTCCAGCAAATCTAAGGAGCCTTGTTCTAAGCTAGCTAAACTTACAGCAATCTTTATCAAGGAGAAAATGCCAACTAAAAAACAAAAAGAGCTGATAAGAACAGACATGGGACATACTAATGATTCTAGTGAGATCCAAAGCACTGAAAGTGTTACAGGCAGTAATGAACAGTGTAGAAGAAGTGATGTTGAAGTTGTTGAATCCAAGAAAATGCAGGATTCAAGTAAACAAGCAAACTATGGAGATGATCTCAATTCTGGTAGGGAAATTGATCTTGAAGGCAATAAAGCAGAATTTGTATATAATGATTTGGTTTTAAAAACTGAGCAAAGGGTTAAGTTGGACCTTTCAAATAACATCATCAAAAATGAGTTGGAAAACAGAGAACAAGGTGAGGAATCTCATCAGAAAATGTTTGACAAAACTGCTGATCTCCCAGGTGAACCAATACTGATTATTCCGAAATCTTTCAAGAAGTCAAGTTTGAGGCAGGGTCCAATCTCGGACATGATGAGAAGCAGGAAAGAGATAAAAGTAATGTTTAGCCTGGAAAAACTTAAAACCAATTTAAAGACACCACTGAGAATGAAAACAGAGAGAGCTGAAGCCTGCTTATTTAGAGCAAAGATCGCGCCAGACGGTAACTCCAGTGCAGAGAAAGAACTAAGAAAGAATATTAGCAAAGACATGTTTGAACGTATGGAAATTCTGGGTCAGTTTAATCTGGGTTTCATCATTGCAAAACTAGAGAATGATTTGTTTATCATTGACCAGCATGCCTCAGATGAGAAATTTAACTTTGAGGAACAACAGCAGAACACAACAATTAAGTCACAGCGCCTCATCATGCCACAGAAACTTGAATTGACTGCTGCTAATGAGGCAATCCTCATGGACAACATCAATGTATTCCAAAAGAATGGGTTTGATTTTGAGATAGATCACAAAGCCAAAGCAATGGAAAAGGTCAAGTTGGTTTCACTGCCCATGAGCAAGAACTGGACATTTGGTGTCAAGGACATTGAAGAGTTGATTTTCATGCTGAGTGATTCCCCCAGTGTCATGTGTAGGCCTTCTAGAGTCACGAAAATGTTTGCTAGCCGTGCCTGTCGTATGTCAATCATGGTTGGAACTGCACTGAATAAGGCGCAAATGAAGAAGATTGTTTGTCATATGGGCAAGATCGAACACCCCTGGAACTGCCCTCATGGCCGACCTACTATGAGACATCTGATTAATCTTGGAATGCTGCCAACAGCCGATCTGGAATAGCCATTGACATAACAGTGATGTGCATAAGTGGCATTTTAATAGGCTAGTTTTGAAATGTGGTAGAACAGAAGAGCAGAGTCGAGGTTCAGTGGAATAATGCATTTTCTTTTGTCAAAAACGAAAGAAAAAATTTGACAAAAGAAAATGAAAATTATTTCCCTCAACCTCGACTCTGCTCTTTTCTATCACATTTCAAAACTAGTCTATTAGAGTGCTAGTCAATAGTCAAGCAGGTGCATGAAAACTGCAAAACGTGAAGTGAATTAGCCGAGGGGGTTAGGGGAGAGTTTCTCCCCAGTCTCCTGTATTTTTCTCCTTGCTCAAGTTTTGTTGTGTTGTTGATGGCTTGCATTCTTGGTTATTTAGATAGGGACTCCTAGGGAATGAGTAAAAGCGTTACTTTCATGTATGCTATTAAAGCAAGTATAGAGTTAAGACCTTTCCCTTAGATCTGACACTGTTTAAGATCTGAAACATTTTTGGCACATTTTCTTGAGCAAACTGTAATGCATGGGTTGATAAGAGCACTCATTGTTTCACAGGCATCTATGAGCCATATCTTCAGCTAAGGCTTCTCTAACGTTAAGCTCATGATCTCGTACCATTTCAGGATAACAGGAGACATGTCAATATCTGCAGGGTTTACAGGTGGAGCACTAAAGTAAAAGTGGTTGCTCAAAAATGCATTACACATGAACTAAATTGTGCTGGCCAGCATGAAATGATGTAACATGACACGTATTCCCCTCACCCCTCTCATCTTCCAACATCACTGTCACTTTCTTTGCCTATAAGATGTATTTATTTACATCAAAGTTTGCATATCTATGTCAAGATTACATTACATATATTAAGATTTGTATCTATCTAACTCAAGATTTGAATATACATATCAAGATTTATGTATCAGTCAATTCCAAAAGTGCCCAATTCCCCCCCCCCCCCCCCATCCCCCTCCCCCCGGTTATTTGATCCGAAATTTTGCCCCGCACAGTGGGGCATTTAACTATCAGCTAAACATTAGTCGGCGGTCGCCAAAAGGTTTCGCGCGCAAATATTCATTCATTCACCACGGGAGCCACTTAGCTCCCTTTACTTCAAGATTCTGCGTAGGTTTTCCGTTGTTTACTGAATATACAGTTGATATGCCTTTATTCAAAGCTTGGAGTGCGACAAAAGACATCGGAAAAGAGTTTTAGCGCACAATTTTTCGGATTTGCCTTGAAAAATATGTGATTTTTGAATAAAATATTCATGAGCGGGGAGCGCGCCAAAATGCTTAATGCAACGAGTGATTTGTTATAGACTTACACTTGATTTACTCTTTTTGAGGCCCTGACAGTGGGGCATTTGACCGTCTAAACTGGGAACACAGCGGGGCATTTGATCAAAATTTTTCAAAAAAGTCAAATGCCTGGGAGAGGGGGGAATGGGCGCTTTTGGAGCTGACTGATACATTACGTACACATATCAAGATCCGCATGCGAGTACATCAAGTTTAATAAATGTTTATCAAGTTCCTCGTGCACGGATCGATAATTGAATATTATACCAAAGTTTGCATACCAACATCAAGATTCGTACATATTTGTATCAAGATTTTTACATTTGAGATTATGATATAGTCCAGCTGTTATCAACCAAAATTGTTCACTTTTATGATAAAAGCATGAAACGTTGCCAGATTACAAACCTCCCCAAGACTAACATTTCTGGATATGGAGCCAAGCCAAATTCGTTAATGGGACGGAGTACTGCGCAGGTCCCAAAATGACCAACAGGAAAACAAGGCTAGTGCTAAAAATCTCCCTAAAATACCTATTTTTATATTGTTTCTTCAAGAAAACGTCTAGATATCATGGAAGAGGCTATTTGCCTTTTTTATTTTAACATTTTATTTAATTACATACTAATTGAAATCCCTATATAACTTACATTATATTTACATTACGACAAATTACAACTTACATCACGATACTAGCATACCATACCTACATACCACATGTTACTGTCATTACTTACTGGAGGCTTACATACTATTGCTAAAATAAATTAAATAAATAAAGTTTACATAATACTAACATATACGCACATACGATTACGGATTCAATGTCCATCAATTGTCCAAAGGAATAATTATATTTCTCTTATAATTGACCTTAAAAACTGTAGTATTGTAATTGCTGCTCTCCGTATCTCTCGACAAAGGAGAAGAAAACTAAAGGTTATTTTCCCGGATAAATGCTTCCCATTTCACATTGAAATTCTCAATGACCCAGTTTTGACAGCAGAACGTCTTTCATAGTCAAGGCAATTTAACATAATTCGAAAAAAAATTTCGTCATGGATGAAGGTACATTGTTTTCGAATAATAAATGTGATACCTCGCAATTAAAAGTGCATGGTGAAAAAGCAAGTTTGAGGTATCGTTCACAAAGCTTATGCAAGAGAGAAAGGAGAAGTCTTGATTTGGAAAGTAAGAGCTGTTTCTCATCCAGGTACCAATTTCATTCCAGAAAGATTTAACAACAGGACAGTCCCAAAAAAGGTGTAGGAGAGTTTTTGAGCTTGCTTTACAGAAAGTGCACTGGTCATTAGCGGCGATCCCAATTTTGAAAAGGAAACGGTTGCTAATTTTGTGTAGAAGTTTAAACTGAACGATTCGTAATTTGGATTCATTGGTGCATAAAAAGGCCACCGTGTACGACTTACTCCAGTCGAAACCAAAAGCTTTACAGTCTGCAAGCCATTTTCCCTGACTTTTGCACGGGGGAGAGGTGATTTGTGTTAGAAACATTTTATAAGCTAACTTACAGAAGTCTCGTGAGGCCAAAAGGTGTTTGGTGTCAGTAGTAGCACCTCTCGTTGGCGGACAGTTTTTGCGTTTCGGATTCGAGATTGCACAAGTTACGCCGTAATACTGGAGAAAGTGGGATTTAATTCCGAATTTTTTCTTAAAAGTATCGAACTCCAAAAATGTAAATCCTCTCCCAGGAGAAGACTTACGAGGGAAAAACCGGCCGAAAACCAGCTCCGATAGTAAATAGGCTTATTGTTGATGCGTATAAGAGAGTTGTACCAGATTGGAGTCTCAACAAAGTTTGAGAGTTGTTTCTTGAAATTAAGACGAGACCAAGTTTCGATTAATTCTTTTGTGAAGGGTTCTTCAATCCCCAAGGAGGCAATGTCATCTGGATTGAGGTTACCGTGCAAAAGAAGGTCACAAATGGCGGACGCGCGGGAAAAACTGGTACCTAACCATGAAAACGAGGCGTTATGGGATAAACAAATTTACAGAAACAGAGTTTCGGTAGGCATGCAGATAGTTCAGTGCTGATATTGCTTTTGATAATAAGCTTTGTGCGGAGTTCTTTTACAGTAACAAGTTTCTTGGGATATCCTCGAGTTCTAACGTTTATTGCTGTGTCCCTCTTTGCAACCAAAAGAGAAACGTAGATCCTCAAGGAAACAGAGTAGGATTTTTTTAGTTTCCCAACGGATCGAACCTTTCTCAAGCAATAGCTACTAAAAATCCGAAGAGATGTTGGCCCGAACTTTTCAATAACTAAACATACCAAGGTCTGCTCACTGCATTTTCGTAAAGAAGAAATAAAAACAGGTCTAGGGGGTAAGAAAATTGATTTAGGAAGGAGCGGTTCCTTCAAAGTTTGCATGGCGTACTTCTCCGCGGAAAAGACCACCGCCATTCAACAGAACAAGTGAACCGATTCCTGAAAAAAGGAAGCGACTTGAAGAGCTATGCGTAACTCCCGAGTAAAGAAGGTTACGATGTGGACCAAAAACCTTAGTGTATCGGTGGCTTCCTCAGCCTGTACAACAGAAGGAAGATTAACGTCCACAGCAGAGGATGCGGTTTCAAACGAGCTAGATAGTGCTGAATCACAAGAATCATTGAAAGTGCATCTGTTGCAATCTCAGCAAGAAATTGGTCGTTTAAACGAAGAAGTATCGAATTTGAAAACATGTTTAGTTACCATTGAAGCTGAACTGATGAAATCAAAGGAAGAAATTAAAATAGCGCGCACACATGTAAAATGAGGGTTCTGGTGCAGTTGCGCACTCAAAAAACATATCAAACAAAACCTCGTCGCGCCGCTCCTCGGTTTTGTTTGATATGTTTTTTTTGTGCTTACTGCGACCAGAACCCTCATTTTACATGTGTGTGTCTGAATAAATAAGAAACCGCTGCAAAGCGACGCAAACCAGCCAAAGCAATGAAATTTGCATCACGTTGTCACCCCTATTGAAGAAAAGTGCACACATTATATACCCCAAGATGGCAGCTGCACTATTTGGGGATGACTTGCTTGCCGAGTTTTACGGATATGACGAGCCGGCGGGGGGAAACCCCGGGCCGCCCGCCCAAGCCGAACTTGACAGCCTCGAATTCATTGCCAAAGAAGAGGGGTTTGCCTCTTATGAAAAATTAATGGAATTTGAAAATTTTGTTAACCAAATGGAATGGCAAGAGCACATTGAGTATATTGAATCAGAAGAGTATCAAGAGGAGCAAAAAAAGAAGGAAGAAAAGGAGCTGGAACAAGCACGTGAAGAATTGGAATATATGAACTCCCTTTGCGAATGCTGTTTTATACCAAAAGAGTTCTGTTCTGCCGCTGATGATGATTTTATACTTCCACCAGAGATAACAAACAACCACTTGCTTCGTGAAAACATTTTGAAAAATGTAATAATAAAAAAATAGAAGAACGGGAAGAAATGGGTTGGGATGTGGTTAATGAAGTTATCAGTACGGCCCCCGTTTGTGACAGAAAGCAACGAATCACAAGAATATTGAATTCAAAATATTTACCTTGTGCTTTCAATGGGCTTTGTGACTTATGCCCCAAACTAGGAGATAAAAAACACTATATTGAACCGCCTTGGTTTGATCCTGAAGACTATGAAGAAGAATTTTTAATACGTTGTGATAGAGATCGTGTCAACTGCCCCCTTTAACCAATAAATATCATGATACAGGAAGTGTGTTGGGGGATTCCCCCATTATTTAATATTTTTTTGAATAACATATGACCGCACGCTACTTGAACAAATACGCGCCCCAACAGATGGCAGCCTGCGGGTTTAATAATAAGAACCCATATTTGGTGTTGAAAAACGCGAAGCTTTTGTATTATGACGTATCCTTCACCAGTACTTTTCGTACAGTCATTTCAGAAAAATTCGGCTACATGGGTGAAGACTTGGAATTATTTAGGTTTGGACACGAAATAGAAAAGTTAATCAGACGACAAATTAATCCACATCACTGTATTAAAGGGGCAGTGTCACGCTATTGTACCATCACTTTAAAAAGCTTAAAACTGCCAATGCATCAGTGGAAACCTTAAAATAATGGTCTAGTTTTGTTGCCAAGGACTGTAGTACTGCACTGACATCATAAACTTCTGTATTCCATGTAAGATGACGAGGATGGAAATGGATTGAAATTTGAAAAAACTTGCCAGTTTTTTCAAAATTTCAAGCTATGCATTGAAAAATCACCAAACAAATTATTATGGTTAGCTCTTCCTGTTAAAATTTCATTGGAATTCATCTTGCTGATTCTGTAGGAGCATTTTTTTGCACGATAACAGGTAAAAGGCAGTAATTTTGGCAGAATTGAACCAAAAACAGCAAAAATCCCGGTGACAGTGCTCCATTAAGGAGTGCCCAGAAAAGGACCAAAAAATTTACTATGAAGCTCTTGATGAGGCTTTGCGTGTTACAGTGGCAGAATTAAAAGAAATAAGAAATGCATTTCTTGGAAATTAAATTGGTTCGTCTAAATTTTCTGAATCTTTCATCGCTTCGACAAATTCAAAGGTAATTTGTCTTACCTTTTTTTGCCAACCAGGCGTAAAAATGTCCGAGACAACATACAAAATACCTTGTGCCAAGGCTATCATTGGGCCTTATATCTTTTTTCATTTTTTAAATGGCGTCACGCAACCAGCTTAGAAGCTGGATTTCTTTAAGAAACTTACATGAAATCTTACTTAGTTACCCTCAAAATTTAATTCAAAGCTGCGCTCGCTGCGAGCTTTTTTCTAAATTCCTCGCGAATCTCTTCTCTTATTTTTTTAAGGTCTGGTGGCGCAGGAACAGACGGTTTTTCTGTAAAGCTTGCACGCAAATTCGCCTTCATTTGTCTATAGCTTTTCATTTCACGAGTCGCATGTTTGAATTCCAAATCTGTAACTCGATTATTATCAAATGCCTTAGAAACAAAAGCATTTATTGTGTCATGCTTTGCAACGGCCAAAGCACTTAGTCTGTTATGTTTGTTAACTTTCCTTTCAAGCCGTTTGTTGACACTAGTCAAAACGGTAGAAACCGCACCGCAAACACCCCCCACAACACCGAGAGGAACACTCGGACCACAATTCCAACGCCAGTCAGTGCAGAGGCGACAGCTCCAGAAGACAAAGCCGTTGTTGCAATGCCAAGACCGGCAACAGCATAGCTGCAGGCCTTTTGAGCCTTTTTGTATTTTTTTAGCACAACTCTGTAGTGCTCCGCCTCATCAGAAATCTGTTTTTCAATTTTGCTGAGGTCAGTCAGCCGAAAAGTTTCGGCATTGGGAAGAACAGGATAAAGCGGTGTATACTGCTGTTCTGCCACACTTTCTGGTGGAGCAGACGCCTCGGGGGCAAATGGCATCACATCCTCATTCGCCATGGTATAATTAACCAATTTTTTTCCTTTAAATTATCATCAACTCAAAGTAAAGCTTTTGTCCGCGGAAATCAAACAGTTCTCCATTTTCATCTTTGACTGAAAGCGTCACACTATTCACATGTTCACTAGTCGAAGCGGCGCGAAAGACTTGCTGTTCGGGCGCACGATAGTTTATTGTTTCGAAAGCCTCCCCTGCAATGTCAAACTTGGCAAGAAGGTTTGTTTTTACCCCATTCAACAAATTTTGGTCTTTGTTAACCAAGTCGCAGTAAACAAAGAATACACTGGGGGTGTTGAGCTTTGAAATAAATTTATCCGTTTCAAGTCGCCAGGGCACATCAAGAAAATCTTGGAAATTTTGGATAAACTGTAGATTTTGGCTTTGAGGGTTTTTAATTGCAACAGTGCCAGTGGGGGAGTTCACCTCGGTGAATATGTTGGCGTTGAGTTGTTTAAAAATAGAATTGAGGGTTTTGCCAGACCCTTGGGAGTGTAATGCCTCGGTGGAAAGGGCTTTGTAGACGTAATTTGATTGTGGGCATTTAACAACCAAATTCTCTCTGCCTGTTTCAAATCAAGCCAAGAATTGCAAAGCGAGCAGGAAATAAGCTGGACATAATCAGCTTTCGGAACCCGCTCGTCGAAATAAACGGTGCAGGGGTTGTCAGTTGTGGAAATGGTGATCACAACCATTGTATTTCAATGAAATATAAACATCTAATTGGAAAATATCACCCTTTCATAAGATGGCTAATCTTTTTCAGTGGATGCAAACGTCAGAGGCCCGCCATATTGCGAAAAGTGCGCAAGCTAAGGCATGGGAGTCTTTTCTGGCAAAATACCCACACGCCGACAAGAGCAAATTTGAGGCCAGCGTTAATTTTACACCCGACCACAAGGCAACATCGGAAGTTATGTACAAGGCGGGGCCCGACTATCTAAAAAGTGTATTTGGTTCAGACAGCAAGTATTGGCCTCAGGCAATGAAACAGGCTCTGGGATTATTAAATGCTGGCCATGGGGCAGGGTTTCCATTTCAGCTTTCCGCCGTTTCGGGTCGTCCACCACAAACAATCCCAGCTGTCGATTTCACAGAAAAAATTCAATCGCAAATTGGCGAAAAGCTGAACGGTTTGCAAAAAATTTACGTCACACCCACAGACTTTTTCACAACGCAGTACAGGAACATTTTTAAAGACACAAAGATAACATTCAAAACATCAAAAGTTGCCAGAAAATGGCTTGGCGGCCCATACATGGGGTTTTGGCCTCAACAGCTGAACTTTGCGTTTTGGTGTGCAACAACAGGCTGTGGCGTTTCAAGAGAGATTTTGACTGGGAACGTTTTGGGGAATGCCACAGGATCTGAGCAGCTCCGCTCCTTTTATCTCTTTCATGTTTATTTCACAACAAGGCGAATTCTTTTCGAGATGGGCGGAATTCAAAGCATAAGCTCTCTGCCCGACGGCCCCAATTTCAACCAAAAGGATAACAAATACGACAAGGCATCTTTCAGAAGGATTTGCGCAGAATTCGCTGTTAATCCAAGCTCAGACTTTCGTTTCACACACGGACAAAACCACGGTCTCGGATACGTATTCATTCAGTACGACGACGGCGACTTTGCACAAAAGCTCTAGCAGTACCCCACACCTCTTTCATATCCATCGAACCAAAGGTTTTCAGATGAAAGTGGAGCCAACACGGGGGAAGATGGCGGTAACGTTCTTCATTTCATTAGAAACGATCAGGGCGCGGACAAACAGTTTGAGTACTTTGTGCCTGATGTCGCGCACGGGCTCACTCAGGCCGGCATGGCGCGCCTGAACCAGTCAATAGAAGACGTGAATCAGGAATCATAGAGTGACGTGAATCAGGGCACAAAAAAAGCGGCTTTTCACCTGATGTCTGGTGGTCCTTCAAAGGTCAACCCACCAAACAGCCATTCTTCAAACCCAGTTCACAAGTCTGCAATGAATGCCCAAAACCACCCAAAAACAACGCCGCCACCAACCTTACCTGAAAATCTGGCAGAAACACCCAAATCTTCAGAGGAAGAACCAACTCCGCTGGCGGATTCAACCCACAACGTGAACAAAATAGTTGTCGTGGTAAGAGCCCTTGTTCTTGCGGGGGTGGTGTTCTTTTCAATGGGGCGCCGCAAAACTAGCGATTCTTCTTAACATACCTCTCCACCAGAAAAGCAACCACAGCCAGAATCAAGAGCCAGGTGTGCTCGGCTAGAAAACCTATTGCCTCGCCGGCTGTTTTGAAAAGGAAGGAAACAATGGAGCCGATCAGGCCGGGCAGAAGCGAAGCCGTTTTTTGGCCGATTTCTTTCAGGCCGTTTCCCAATCCCTTTCCCAACGCTTTCGAAGAGTTGGTAATAGCGCCAACCACAGCACCAATCGTTACACCCGCAGCTAAAACAATTGCTGTAATGGTGACGCCGTATTTTTTGAAAATGGCCTTTATTCTTTCGCGCAGTGGAAGCTCCCCCTCTCTGCAACATCTGCTTCCAAAGTTTTAAGCCTTTCTTTGTATTCGGCTTCTCTTTCTTCTGAAGCTTCTTTTTCAGAAATTCCTGTGTTAAGATCTTTTTGCAGTTCTTCCTCGTTTTTTCTTTTTTCTTTTAGCTCATCAATCTCTTCATTAAGATCAGCAAGAGTTTTTGTTGTATTAAGCCTTCTTCGAAGAACGGTCGTTTCTTTCAACTTTTCTGACAGGGCGCCTCTTAGTTCATCAATCTTTTCTGCAACATTTCTTTTTGCCCCGAATTCTTTCTGTATAGCCGCGGCCTCCTTTGTTTTGGCAGCCAATGTTTTTTCAAGACTTGCTTTTTGCAAGTTCAATTCGCGAACATCGGCCTCAATTTCAACATTAATTAATGCCGTGATGTTGGTCGTATTGCGCGATTTTCGAATCAAGATCATAGATCAAACTTTGAACCTCTGCTTCGGCTTGATCTTTTTTTGAAAGCAGCACATTTGATTCAACAAATTGGGTTTGCTTATCTTGTAATTCTTTCCGCAGATCACGAATTTCTCCTTCTTTTTCGTCAATAATAGATTGTGTTGAAATTCCAAGAGCTTGAGTTAAAGTTTTTGGCAGACTTGGATTAAGATGGCGTTCACCAGGACTTCCCTTTTTTTGTGTGTAAAGATCGTGCCATTTACCGGTTCTTGGGATTCTAATCATAAGTCTGCCATTTTTTGGGTTATCATCAGATTCAATCGCAAGACCGTTTGCATCAGAAAACATTGTTGACAAATCTCTCCAAGACCGTTGTTTTGATGTTTCGCCGCCGCCAAAAGAGGTCTCAGCATAAGACGTGTCCGGCAGCCCACTCGTTTCTTGCAAATGTGTCATTATCGGAGTTTCTTCGCCACCATGATATGGTGTTCATGTGTATCCTGGTTGGTAGAAAGGCTGTGTTGTGTCAACCTCATTATCGTCATCATCTTTCTCATCCAATAAAGGATCGAGATAACTATCGTCGGGCACGCCACCCTCTGCCATTGCGTAATATATATATATATATATATATATATATATATATATATATCTGAGCGAATTTGCAAAAACGTACCCGCTAGGTTTTCGCTTGAGGACGGGCGCAGCCCGTCTTCAAGCTCTCTCTGCGGCTCAAACTTGAGGGGGCTTGCCGTCAACACTTGCTTTTCCAAATAGCCCAGGGACAGTTCTAACAGTGAGTGGGTGATTGGCAGCTGTCCATCAAAACCACAGGGCTGGGGAGGGGGGCTCTTTCGAGACTTTGACTGCAGTTAAAGTTGCTGTCCTTATGTTGAGTTAGAGTCTCAGTTCTAGGCATGCATTGCCAATTGTCTAGGGCCTGAATGAGAGTTTACTATTGAACTCCACTTTGAGGGGGCCCGCCCTTAGATTTGGGTGGGTGGCTGGCAGGTGTGTGTCAAAAGCACAGGGGTGGGGAGGGTGGCTCCTGGAGCATTTGACCACATCAAAACTGGGGCTGCCTAGAGAGTCAGTGCAGGTACCTTTTGAGAAATCCAGTCAGATAACTACACCATTTGTTCCAGAACTGCATTCTGGTGGCCATTCTGAGTAAATTGACTGTCAGCAGGTGAATTTGGGCTGAATTTCAGGCGTTCGGCTCTTGATATCTGAGCGAATTTGCAAAAACGTACCCGCTAGGTTTTCGCTTGAGGACGGGCGCAGCCCGTCTTCAAGCTCTCTCTGCGGCTCAAACTTGAGGGGGCTTGCCGTCAACATTTGCTTTTCCAAATAGCCCAGGGACAGTTCTAACAGTGAGTGGGTGATTGGCAGCTGTCCATCAAAACCACAGGGCTAGGGGGGGGCTCTTTCGAGACTTTGACTGCAGTTAAAGTTGCTGTCCTTATGTTGAGTTAGAGTTTCAGTTCTAGGCATGCATTGGAAATTGTCTAGGGCCTGAATGAGAGTTTACTTTTGAACTCCACTTTGAGGGGGCCCGCCCTTAGATTTGGGTGGGTGGCTGGCAGGTGTGTGTCAAAAGCACAGGGGTGGGGAGGGTGGCTCCTGGAGCATTTGACCACATCAAAACTGGGGCTGCCTAGAGAGTCAGTGCAGGTACCTTTTGACAAATCCAGTCAGAATTATCTACACCATTTGTTCCAGAACTGCATTCTGGTGGCCATTCTGAGTAAATTGACTGTCAGCAGGTGAATTTGGGCTGAATTTCAGGCGTTCGGCTCTTGATATCTGAGCGAATTTGCAAAAACGTACCCGCTAGGTTTTCGCTTGAGGACGGGCGCAGCCCGTCTTCAAGCTCTCTCTGCGGCTCAAACTTGAGGGGGCTTGCCGTCAACACTTGCTTTTCCAAATAGCCCAGGGACGGTTCTAACAGTGAGTGGGTGATTGGCAGCTGTCCATCACAACTACAGGGCTGGGGGGGGGGCTCTTTCGAGACTTTGACTGCAGTTAAAGTTGCTGTCCTTATGTTGAGTTAGAGTTTCAGTTCTAGGCATGCATTGGCAATTGTCTAGGGCCTGAATGAGAGTTTACTTTTGAACTCCACTTTGAGGGGGCCCGCCCTTAGATTTGGGTGGGTGGCTGGCAGGTGTGTGTCAAAAGCACAGGGGTGGGGAGGGTGGCTCCTGGAGCATTTGACCACATCAAAACTGGGGCTGCCTAGAGAGTCAGTGCAGGTACCTTTTGACAAATCCAGTCAGATAACTACACTATTTGTTCCAGAACTGCATTCTGGTGGCCATTCTGAGTAAATTGACTGTCAGCAGGTGAATTTGGGCTGAATTTCAGGCGTTCGGCTCTTGATATCTGAGCGAATTTGCAAAAACGTACCCGCTAGGTTTTCGCTTGAGGAGGGGCGCAGCCCGTCTTCAAGCTCTCTCTGCGGCTCAAACTTGAGGGGGCTTGCCGTCAACACTTGCTTTTCCAAATAGCCCAGGGACAGTTCTAACAGTGAGTGGGTGATTGGCAGCTGTCCATCAAAACCACAGGGCTGGGGAGGGGGGCTCTTTCGAGACTTTGACTGCAGTTAAAGTTGCTGTCCTTATGTTGAGTTAGAGTTTCAGTTCTAGGCATGCATTGGCAATTGTCTAGGGCCTGAATGAGAGTTTACTTTTGAACTCCACTTTGAGGGAACCCGCCCTTAGATTTGGGTGGGTGGCTAGCAGGTGTGTGTCAAAAGCACAGGGGTGGGGAGGGTGGCTCCTGGAGCATTTGACCACATCAAAACTGGGGCTGCCTAGAGTGTCAGTGCAGCTACCTTTTGAGAAATCCAGTCAGATAACTACACCATTTGTTCCAGAACTGCATCCTGGTGGCCATTCTGAGTAAATTGACTGTCAGCAGGTGAATTTGGGCTGAATTTCAGGCGTTCGGCGAAGCCCGTCTTCAAGCTCTCTCTGCGGCTCAAACTTGAGGGGGCTTGCCGTCAACACTTGCTTTTCCAAATAGCCCAGGGACGGTTCAAATCCAGTCAGATAACTACACCATTTGTTCCAGAACTGCATTTTGGTAGCCATTCTGAGTAAATTGACTCTCAGCAGGTGAATTTGGGCTGAATTTTAGGCGTTCGGCTCTTGATATCTGAGCGAATTTGCAAAAACGTACCCGCTAGGTTTTCGCTTGAGGACGGGCGCAGCCCGTCTTCAAGCTCTCTCTGCGGCTCAAACTTGAGGGGGCTTGCCGTCAACATTTGCTTTTCCAAATAGCCCAGGGACAGTTCTAACAGTGAGTGGGTGATTGGCAGCTGTCCATCAAAACCACAGGGCAGGGGGGGGGCTCTTTCGAGACTTTGACTGCAGTTAAAGTTGCTGTCCTTATGTTGAGTTAGAGTCTCAGTTCTAGGCATGCATTGGCAATTGTCTAGGGCCTGAATGAGAGTTTACTTTTGAACTCCACTTTGAGGGGGCCCGCCCTTAGATTTGGGTGGGTGGCTAGCAGGTGTGTGTCAAAAGCACAGGGGTGGGGAGGGTGGCTCCTGGAGCATTTGACCACATCAAAACTGGGGCTCACTAGAGTGTCAGTGCAGCTACCTTTTGACAAATCCAGTCAGATAACTACACCATTTGTTCCAGAACTGCATTCTGGTGGCCATTCTGAGTAAATTGACTGTCAGCAGGTGAATTTGGGCTGAATTTCAGGCGTTCGGCTCTTGATATCTTAGCGAATTTGCAAAAACGTACCCGCTAGGTTTTCGCTTGAGGACGGGCGCAGCCCGTCTTCAAGCTCTCTCTGCGGCTCAAACTTGAGGGGGCTTGCCGTCAACATTTGCTTTTCCAAATAGCCCAGGGACAGTTCTAACAGTGAGTGGGTGATTGGCAGCTGTCCATAAAAACCACAGGGCTGGGTGGTGGGGCTCTTTCGAGACTTTGACTGGAGTTAAAGTTGCTGTCCTTATGTTGAGTTAGAGTTTCAGTTCTAGGCATGCATTGGCAATTGTCTAGGGCCTGAATGAGAGTTTACTTTTGAACTCCACTTTGAGGGGGCCCGCCCTTAGATTTGGGTGGGTGGCTGGCCGTTGTGTGTCAAAAGCACAGGGGTGGGGAGGGTGGCTCCTTGAGCATTTGACCACATCAAAACTGGGGCTGCCTAGAGAGTCAGTGCAGGTACCTTTTGACAAATCCAGTCAGATAACTACACCATTTGTTCCAGAACTGCATTCTGGTGGCCATTCTGAGTATATTGACTGTCAGCAGGTGAATTTGGGCTGAATTTCAGGCGTTCGGCTCTTGATATCTGAGCGAATTTGCAAAAACGTACCCGCTAGGTTTTCGCTTGAGGACGGGCGCAGCCCGTCTTCAAGCTCTCTCTGCGGCTCAAACTTGAGGGGGCTTGCCGTCAACACTTGCTTTTCCAAATAGCCCAGGGACAGTTCTAACAGTGAGTGGGTGATTGATAGCTGTCCATCAAAACCAAAGGGCTGGGGGGGGGGCTCTTTCGAGACTTTGACTGCAGTTAAAGTTGCTGTCCTTATGTTGAGTTAGAGTTTCAGTTCTAGGCATGCATTGGCAATTGTCTCGGCCTGAATGAGAGTTTACTTTTGAACTCCACTTTGAGGGGGCCCGCCCTTAGATTTGGGTGGGTGGCTGGCAGGTGTGTGTCAAAAGCACAGGGGTGGGGAGGGTGGCTCCTGGAGCATTTGACCACATCAAAACTGGGGCTGCCTAGAGAGTCAGTGCAGGTACCTTTTGACAAATCCAGTCAGATAACTACACCATTTGTTCCAGAACTGCATTCTGGTGGCCATTCTGAGTAAATTGACTGTCAGCAGGTGAATTTGGGCTGAATTTCAGGCGTTCGGCTCTTGATAATTAACTACACCATGTGTTCCAGAACTTCATTCTGGTGGCCATTCTGAGTATATTGACTGTCAGCAGGTGAATTTGGGCTGAATTTCAGGCGTTCGGCTCTTGATATCTGAGCGAATTTTCAAAAACGTACCCGCTAGGTTTTCGCTTGAGGACGGGCGCAGCCCGTCTTCAAGCTCTCTCTGCGGCTCAAACTTGAGGGGGCTTGCCGTCAACACTTGCTTTTCCAAATAGCCCAGGGACAGTTCTAACAGTGAGTGGGTGATTGGCAGCTGTCCATCAAAACCACAGGGCTGGGGGGGGCTCTTTCGAGACTTTGACTGCAGTTAAAGTTGCTGTCCTTATGTTGAGTTAGAGTTTCAGTTCTAGGCATGCATTGGCAATTGTCTAGGGCCTGAATGAGAGTTTACTTTTGAACTCCACTTTGAGGGGGCCCGCCCTTAGATTTGAATGGTGGCTGGCAGGTGTGTGTCAAAACCACAGGGGTGGGGAGGGTGGCTCCTGGAGCATTTGACCACATCAAAACTGGGGCTGCCTAGAGAGTCAGTGCAGGTACCTTTTGACAAATCCAGTCAGATAACTACACCATTTGTTCCAGAACTGCATTCTGGTGGCCATTCTGAGTAAATTGACTGTCAGCAGGTGAATTTGGGCTGAATTTCAGGCGTTCGGCTCTTGATATCTGAGCGAATTTGCAAAAACGTACCCGCTAGGTTTTCGCTTGAGGACGGGCGCAGCCCGTCTTCAAGCTCTCTCTGCGGCTCAAACTTGAGGGGGCTTGCCGTCAACACTTGCTTTTCCAAATAGCCCAGGGACAGTTCTAACAGTGAGTGGGTGATTGGCAGCTGTCCATCAAAACCACAGGGCTGGGGGGGGGCTCTTTCGAGACTTTGCCTGCAGTCAAAGTTGCTGTCCTTATGTTGAGTTAGAGTTTCCGTTCTAGGCATGCATTGGCAATTGTCTAGGGCCTGAATGAGAGTTTACTTTTGAACTCCACTTTGAGGGGGCCCGCCCTTAGATTTGGGTGGGTGGCTGGCAGGTGTGTGTGAAAAGCACAGGGGTGGGGAGGGTGGCTCCTGGAGCATTTGACCACATCAAAACTGGGGCTGCCTAGAGAGTCAGTGCAGGTACCTTTTGACAAATCCAGTCAGATAACTACACCATTTGTTCCAGAACTGCATTCTGGTGGCCATTCTGAGTAAATTGACTGTCAGCAGGTGAATTTGGGCTGAATTTCAGGCGTAAGGCTCTTGATATCTGAGCGAATTTGCAAAAACGTACCCGCTAGGTTTTCGCTTGAGGACGGGCGCAGCCCGTCTTCAAGCTCTCTCTGCGGCTCAAACTTGAGGGGGCTTGCCGTCAACACTTGCTTTTCCAAATAGCCCAGGGACAGTTCTAACAGTAAGTGGGTGATTGGCAGCTGTCCATCAAAACCACAGGGCTGGGGGGGGGCTCTTTCGAGACTTTGACTGGAGTTAAAGTTGCTGTCCTTATGTTGAGTTAGAGTTTCAGTTCTAGGCATGCATTGGCAATTGTCTAGGGCCTGAATGAGAGTTTACTTTTGAACTCCACTTTGAGGGGGCCCGCCCTTAGATTTGGGTGGGTGGCTGGATGGTGTGTGTCAAAAGCACAGGGGTGGGGAGGGTGGCTCCTGGAGCATTTGACCACATCAAAACTGGGGCTGCCTAGAGAGTCAGTGCAGGTACCTTTTGACAAATCCAGTCAGATAACTACACCATTTGTTCCAGAACTGCATTCTGGTGGCCATTCTGAGTAAATTGACTGTCAGCAGGTGAATTTGGGCTGAATTTCAGGCGTTCGGCTCTTGATAATTAACTACACCATTTGTTCCAGAACTGCATTCTGGTGGCCATTCTGAGTAAATTGACTTTCAGCAGGTGAATTTGGGCTGAATTTCAGGCGTTCGGCTCTTGATATCTGAGCGAATTTGCAAAAACGTACCCGCTAGGTTTTCGCTTGAGGACGGGCGCAGCCCGTCTTCAAGCTCTCTCTGCGGCTCAAACTTGAGGGGCTTGCCGTCAACACTTGCTTTTCCAAATAGCCCAGGGACAGTTCTAACAGTGAGTGGGTGATTGGCAGCTGTCCATCAAAACCACAGGGCTGGGGGGGGCTCTTTCGAGAGTTTGACTGCAGTTAAAGTTGCTGTCCTTATGTTGAGTTAGAGTTTCAGTTCTAGGCATGCATTGGCAATTGTCTAGGGCCTGAATGAGAGTTTACTTTTGAACTCCACTTTGAGGGGGCCCGCCCTTAGATTTGGGTGGGTGGCTGGCAGGTGTGTGTGAAAAGCACAGGGGTGGGGAGGGTGGGTCCTGGAGCATTTGACCACATCAAAACTGGGGCTGCCTAGAGAGTCAGTGCAGGTACCTTTTGACAAATCCAGTCAGATATATATATATATTTTTATTTTTTATTTTTAATTTACCAATTGAATTTTAACACCAGATTATATCATGGCCGCGGTTTACCTACTTCCGTCGCACAAGGAAAAAATTTAAAATGCCAGGTAAGCCGAGCGCAAGATTAACCGAGTAACATTTGACAAGAGTGAAGCCAGCCCCGGCGAGACTCTTTATGTTTCAGTTCCCAAACTCAATGAAAACGAGGTCCTCGTCCCAGGCTCTCTTTCCCTGCTTTTCAACATTGATTTAACCGGCGGCCACGCCAACAAACATCTCGTGCAAAACGTCTCGCGGGCGCTGGTTGACAAGCTGGTCGTAAAGTACGGGGGCACCATTCTGCAGGACACGGTCGGCTACGGCATTTACAAAGTCTGGGAGGACCTTTTCCTTTCCCAAGAGGAGCGGGACAACATGGTGCTCGAGGGCATCCAGAGCGATAACCTAAATAAGATTCGCTCAGATGCAGGCGACATGCCAACCTCGGGCGTCGCTGCTGAAACCAAACTAGAGGCATTTACAAGAACAAGTACCGCATCCGGCTAGACCACCAGATCCTGTCTGACCACGGAATATTTTACCCCCAAGCTCTTTATAATAACCTTGTGTTCGAACTTACCCTCGCAAATGCTGAGAATGTTGTGAAAGGCTCAGTCACCACAAAAGTGAAATACAAGCTGACAAATATCCAGATCGAGTATGAAATGATTCGAAGTGAAGATTTGGCCAAAGAGGCGGAAAGTGTTTATAACTCCGGGAAAGAGTTCCCTTATGACCATGTGCACCAGGAAGAGGTTTTTTCATTTGCAAAAGGATCGGCAACACGTATAAATCTCCGCGTCAACCCACAAAGAAAGTCTTTGAAAGGGATTCTTCTGCTTTTCATCGAAACTTACACCGCGGGCGCCAGGGACTCGGAAAAGTTTTTTAATCCCGACATAAAAAAGGTAAACGTCACGGTTAACGGTGCGTCCAGCCGGCTGTACAACAACGGCCTCGATGGAAAGGACATTTGGGAGGAAGTCAGCCGCTTTTTCATGAAAAAGGAGAATAAAACACAGCACATAAATTTGACGGGCTTCTGATTGACTTGCGGTCAATGGCAGCCAATGAAATGCACGGAAGTGGGGTTAGACTTGTCAAAACAAAGGACGGGGTACAGCTTGAGATCGAGCGGACCGCCAGCGGGTCTGGAAACGTAAATTGCCATGTTTTCACAATCAGCGACTCGCAGTTCAACGTATTGGGCCGGCAATTGGAATCTGTGCAATACTAAATATGAACCCGCTTCTGAATAATAGCTGACAATTTTTCTGGCCAATTAAACTTTTGTTCTGTTAGAATATTTTCACAATGGCGGAAGCCCAACCCGAAGAACAGGCTGCCGAAACAACGGCACCTAAACCACAGCCATCCAATGGACAACTTACTTCAACCGCCCAAACCACAGAACGCAAGAAAGACCCCAATCGGGTGGCTGCGGGCAAGGTGGTATATGAAAAAACTCGGCGGGCTCGAGAAGCGCAGAAAAAGGAATTGGAAGATTTCAAGGCCGAACTTGCAAAATATAAAGAAAAGGAAGCTGTGTCAATTGGAATTTGTGTAGTACAAAATATGAACCCGGATAACATTCCATTCAACGCTGTCATAGTGGGGCCGACAAACTCAGGCAAAACAAGGTTCGTGGTTGACCAGCTCAGGGGTCCTTTCCGCGGCAAGTTCGACTACATCGTGCTTATTTGCCCGACGTTCGCTCACAACAAGACTCTCTTCCGTTTTGGGGAAGAAGACTCGCGGGTGTATGTCGTGATTTGCGAGCAGCACGAGGTGGAAGCTTGGTTGAAGATAGTAACTTTTGCTTTCGAGGGAACCAACACCCTCATAATACTTGACGACTGCGCCACCTCGAAAGAGGTAAAAAAACGCACAGGCCAGCTGGTGCATCTCGCCTTTTCTGCAAGGCACATCGGCATCAGAGTGTGGGTGTTGACACAAAAGTACACTAGCATCACAGCGTCTTTCCGGGAAAACATCGCGGCAGTCGTTTCTTTTTACAACCCCTCGGCCAAGACGATGAAATATATATTTGAAGACTATGCAGGAGACCTGGCCCCAGAGGAGTACAAAAGCATGATTTCAAAGCTGAAAGAGCGAAAGTTTTCTTCCCTTGTGTTCTCGCTGCGGCACCCATTCGGTGTACGATTGTTTTCGAATTAAGTATAGATGGCTGAAGAGCAGCAGGCAATAGCAGAGGTTATGGAGATGCTGGAAGCAGAAGCAACGGGCGCGCCCGCCGGTAGTGCCCTTACTTTGGTATCCCCGGTCCTGATATTCCAGCTCTCCGCAAGCAGCTTTCTGTGTTGGTGTCGACGGGCAAGTGCAAAGATGCCATAGGCGTACAGATGACTCAAGAACAGGTGAAGCACCTCACCAACAAAGATGTCGAAAAGTATTACAAAAGGTATGAATCTTACGTGGGCTCGAAGACAACTGAAAGTTTGATTGATAGCCTCATTTTTCTTGCAACCAAGGCAGCCGGGTCAGTCGTCAAAATAAAAGACATTGAGGCTTACCGAAAAGAGATAAAAGAAGACTACATAATCACAAAAGAGCTTTTCTGTTTGACAGGCAGCCTTGCTTTGAAATTTGGCAAGTGGCTTGCTTTGGCCAACTCGGCGCTGATCACCGCAAAACACATTGATTTTACCGGCTCAGAGGATGTGGAACATGAGACGGTAACAACTGAACAAGTTTCTGAAACAGAATAAAATTAATGTAGGCACATCTGTAGTTATGTGATGCTTTTGCCAAAAACAACGCTTTACATAAAAAGAGTTGGTATATTTTGGGAATTTGTCTCAAATGGTCGAGAAATATTTTTTTATCTTCTTCTGTTGCTTTGTCATAGAAAAAGTCCCTATTATTTACTATTTCTTTTAAGTCGCTTTTTGCCCATCTCAATACGTCTTCCTCTTCTCTGAAGACTACATTAATAAAACGGTAAATTTCGGAGCCGAAAGTATCAATTTCTCCGAGCGCCTTGCGCAGTTGAGGGTCAATGTCTTTAGCCGCCATTATTTATCTGCTATATTTTTTCAAATGGAATTTGGAGCAAAAGTGCTGAATAATTACTGACAATTACTGAGCAATTGCTCAGCAACTGCTGAATAAATGCTGACAACTACAAAGTAACTGCTGACTATTGTTCATTATTTTTCAGGCAAATTTAACTTTTCTCTTGTAGTATATCTGCACAATGACGGATGCACAACCTAAAGCACTGGCTGCACAAACACAGCAGCCATCCAATGGACAACTTACTTCTCCTGCCCCACCGCCAAAAAAAGAAAAAGACCCCAAACGGGTTGCAGCGGGAAAAGCAATAGCAGAAAAAACTAAGCAGGCTCGAGAAGCACAGAAAAAAGAATTGGAAGATTCCAAGGCCCAGCTAGCAAAATATAAAAAAAGGGAACCTGCGGCTGCTGCTTCCGCCACCACAGTGCAAGAACCTGCGAGTGATAGTCCCAAAGACACAAGCGGCATTTCTTTCGGTACCGCTCTGGCTGTGGGTGGGCTTATTGTTGGGGCGGTCGGCGTTTATTATCAGCGTGAAGCGATACAAGAAAGGCTTCAGTTTTTGGCCCCGCGAAAAAAGGAAAGTGCCCCAAACCAACCCCCTGTTGTTGCTAGCGAGCCCGCTCCCGCGCCAAAAAAGAAAGGTGGGATCAGGAAAATGGATTAATTTTCTTTTGAATATGTGCAGCGTTGTATATCATGAATATGCCTAGACGTATTGCTAAAGTTGTTGTTAACTAGGCCTGTTTATTTGGTCTTGTAGGCCTTACGTTTGAAATTAACAGGCAGTTGCTTTTAAAAGCTTTAAATCGTGTTTTTGTGCCACAAAAAGAGTTTTTTGAGCCTGAAGATTATGTGTTTATGAGTGAAGATGAACCACCACCTTACTCAGAAATTGATAATGGCTCTGTTAGTTAAGCTTTTCTTTTGAACTGCCCACACATTTGTGTGTAAGGATTAATTTTCATTTGAAGGTTTGCAAGTTATATATATCTGTAATGGTGAAAGACATTGCTAAAAGTGTTATCGATTGCGCGGCAATGGTGGAAGAACATTGCTGAAAGTGTTATCGATTGCGCGGCAATGGTGGAAGGCATTGCTGAAAGTGTTATTGAATTGCATGAAAAAAGTGTGAATTGCATGAAAAAAGGTGTGAATTGCATGAAAAAATGTGTGAATTGCATGAAAACATGTGTGAATTGCATGAACCGAATGAAAAAATTAGGGCAAATATTGAAAAAAGTATGGCAGTTATTGAAAAATTAAATGAGTGGTTAGTGCCCAAACCCACAAAAATTGATGAGACTTGCCCTGAAGAGTAGGATGATAAAAAATAACTTCAATTTAAACTTTCAGGCTTTTTTATATTGGCATGTCTGACAACAAGCTTGTCAAAACGGTCATGGACGGAGCAGTTCTTACCGCTCTTATTACTGGCATTGGTTGGGTCGGGAAAAAGGTTTTGAAAGAAAATTTCATATCCGATCCCAGCACTAGTTTTATGAACTATCTAGAGTTTTCTGCCGTTACAGAAGGCGCCATCGCGCTCAAAACTTATCTCGAAGACCAAAAAATCATCCCTTCCAACGCTTGAATTAAAAATAGGGCTGGTATATAGATCATGGCGACCGTCGCAATCGTTGTTGGCGGTGCGATCCTCAATGCGGCAACTTTTATCGGTGGCAATTATCTCGCGAAGGCCCTTGGCGGTGGCGACGCACTTGACGAAAAAAAGCGCCACGACAAGGCTCTCGAGGATTACCAGGCGGCTTACACGAAATACAGCCGCGAGCGCACCCAGCTCCTTGACTGGATCCAGACAAACGCGCAAATCAAAGCACAGGCCAAACAGAACTTTACCAACACCGACTACGCTTTCAAACTTTACAACCAGGCCCATCCCAACCGACTTAAGGCTCCGCTGAAAGAACCCAAGTTTTCCGATTTCTACCAGCCAAGCGAGCAGCAAAAAAAGGGCGAGCTGGTTTTTTTGGGCGCCGGGACTCTAGCTTTGGGCTACGCTGCTTTTCGTTTCCTTTGAAAACCAACAGCGCGCCCGCCAATTAAAAAAAATTTTTGTATGTATGTGGACGACAACACGAGTATTGCGACGCCGCCTGTTTCTCAAGTGGAGGAAGAGGAACTTTCAGATTCAGACCGAAGAGAAATATTGGGCAATTTTTTCAACCTTGAAAAAGATGGTCACTACAGACTTTTAGAAGTTACACACAGTTTGTTTTTTTACTGTGTGCACAAAGGTTGGAGTGAATATAATGAAAATTTTCATACAAAAAGGCTTGCCAAACTAATTGACGAATTGGAAGTAGCTTCAAAAGAAATTATAATGGAAGCCCGCCAGGGTTATACACATGATGGAACATTTGCGGACGCTTTTTACCCTGTGTTGTATTTTGTTGGAAAAACCCCCTTCAGCCTTAACCATCATAATATGCGGCGTATTTTTGATATAAACATTAACATTTTGGAAGCCGCAAAAGAAAATCTTGATAAAGAGGTTGAAAGGTATGAAGATTCCCTCTGAGTTGTAGAAAAAAAGAAGCAAGTATATGGAAGCCAAACTCTCGAAGGTCTATTACAGCCCAGGAGGTTATTGGAAAGGCCTCGCCGCTATCAAAAAAATGGCTGAAGCTGCAAAGATATCTGAGGATGTTGCGAAAAAGTGGCTAATCAAGCAGGCTCTTTGGCAGATCTATCTTCCGGCGCCGCGCCGAATTCCTCGGCCAAAGTTCGATGTTTTCACGCCCAACAAGGTGCACCAAGCTGACCTTCCTTTTTTACCGCATGACAAACTCCCCCGCGGGCGCAAGATGTACAAATACGCGCTGACACTTGTCGACGAGGCCAGCCGCTACAAAGAGGCCGAACTTTTGACCTCGAAAAACTCTGACGAGGTCGCCGCGGGGTTTCGCAAAATTTACAAACGCTCGCCTCTGAAATGGCCGGAAATGCTCCAGGTGGATCCAGGGTGTGAATTTATGGGTGAGGTCACAAAAGAAATGGAAAACCACAAAACATATATCCGGCGCGGGCAACCCGAAGTTCACCGCGACCAGGCCATTGTCGAATGTTTCAACCGCACGCTGGCGGAGCGCCTGTTTGGTTACCAGTATGCTGTGGAAATGCGTTTGCAGGAAGGACAGCGGTCTGTTGCGTGGGTGAAACGGCTTCCAGAGGTTGTTGCTTCCTTGAACGATGAGGAAACAAGCCTGACCGGAAAGAAACCGGCGGTTGCGATCAAAGAAAAGGCGGTTACTTCCAAGCCTTCAACGACCTATCAAAGGCCTGTCGGGAATCGCGAAAAGCAGCTCCCCCCTCTTGTCAATGTCCGCTATCTTTGCCAACCGGGCGAGCTGGAGGGCGGCAAAAAAAGAGCCACAGACCCTGTGTGGTCTTTGAAAGTCTTCAAAATTGAAAGAACTGTCGTGAAACCTGACACGCCTGTTTTGTACTATTTGCACGACGGGCCCCAACGTAGCTCGGTGCGCGAAGAGCTGCTGGTTGTTCCGCCAAACACAGAGCTACCCCCCGAAAAGCTCATCTAACCAGGAATCGATGCTTTCCAGTTCAGCTTCTGTTGGTTGGGGTGGAGAATTGTACCCGAAGATCCCATCTAACCACTCATCGATGGCTTTCATTTCTGGTTCCGTCGGCAGAGGATTGTACCCAAAGGCGTTTGTGTGCACCCCATCCTCTTCTATCCAACGTTTTGTGTCAAATGCAGACAGAGACGTCTTGTTCACGTCCATCCCAAAGATGTTGTGCTTTTCGCTTCGGAGAATGTTCATTCCGTGCGTCAGCTGCTTCTTGGCAAACAATGTTTCTTTGTACTGCTCGTGCCTGATTTCTTTTTTGACCACGTTCTTTTTTACACCTTTGGCCTTTTTCATGTTTTTTTTCGTCGGACATCATAACTTAATACATTTTTGGCCGCAAACCTACATACTCTGCGATTGGGGCACCCGCGCACTCATCTTTCATCTTCCCCAAAACCTTTTTGTTGGTTTCTGAATACAGCGGGTGGGTTTTCGGGTAGTCGCTTGTGTCGAAGAGATTTTGGCCGAGACGGCCTCCTGGACCCATGTCTTTGTAAATGTCCTCTGTTTGAATCAAAACCGTAAAACTGTCGGTATCTGTATACAACAGTTCGCACCTGTTTCCGTGCTGCTTATTCAGGACATTGTAGTAGAAGTCATCCATCAGAATCTTACTGTTTTCCAGGATTGTCGCGCTGGTGTAGACGGGCTTGTTGAGACAGAGCTTGTTTTTGCGCATGCTTATCCCCGCAAGATCGTTTGCGAAGAACTCGTGCCGTGCGTACTGTGGATTTGCAATCAGTTTTCTCATCCTGGTTGTCTCGTGGGGGCGCACCAGTTTCACATCCTTGCGGCTGCGCAAGTTTTCCATCGTTTTACCGAAGACAGAGTTGTTCATTAGTTTGTAAAAGTCCTTATCGAATGTGTTTTTGGCCTTCTTTCTGAACTTAGTGTTCATCGTGATGTATGGCTCCATCCATTTCTTTTGTTCGAACTCCAACATTCTGTGGACTTTCTTCAGCCGCATGCCCTGTTTCAGATAAAACTGGAGGTTACGGTAGTGTACAACGTAGTTCTTTTTGTCCTGCAACGTCAGCAGGAGCTTTTGGCAGTCTGGCGGGTTGAGATGGAGGTCATTTATCATTTTCTTTTGGTATGGCGACAGCCATTCTTTTTTTACGGCCTTTTTCTCTGGTGCAAGAGGATAACCATTGTGCTCTTCGTGGAGTTCTCGGGGGTACTCGAGGTCGACTTCAAGGAAATAACCTTTTTTGCCGTCTTCTGGAATCTCCAGAATTTCTTCCTCTGAGGGGACCCAAGAATTCCATTTGAATTTCCCCACTGGAAAGGCTTTGCTCATTGCCCATCCATAAAGGTTGTTTGCATCATAGTACATGATGGACTCGGTCGAGTGATGGCGACGTGAAGACCGCTCTGCTAACCGCCCGCCTATTTCACCTTTTCCAAACAACACATGGCCGATTTTTTATCCAATTATATCAGAAAACGGAGATATCGATCATCAACAAGCTCTAGCGAGGGAATTTCCACTTCTCCAGGGGCGAAAAAACTCAAAGACGTGGGAGTGCATGACAGCGACGTTGATAACGAGTCGATAGACGAAGTGATGGAAGCGCTTGAGAAGATAGAGTCTATATCCTTGCAACTAAACTCAATACTCACTAAATTAAACAAACTCGACTCTATCGAAGACTCCGTAAAAAATATCGAGACTTGCCTCTCAAACCTTAAAGCACGTACGGCGAAACTAGAACAATTTGAAATAACGACTGCGAAGAACATAAAAGACTTACAAGACTCATGCAGTTTCAATGGAGACAAGTGCAAAGAATTGCAAGACCAACTCAAAGAGCAGTCCGCAAAAATAAAGTCGCTGATGATTAATGAAAGAAATCTACATGATCAAATCAGGAACCTTAATTCTAAAGATCTCTACCTTGAAGCATACTCTAGGCGTGAGAACATTAAATTCTTCTCCATCCCCGAAGAACAAGATGAAGACACCGAAGCAACACTAAGAAATTTTATGGAAAGAGACCTTGGATACCGAAACGCTCACACAGTGGAAATGCAACGAGTGCACCGTCTCCCTAAGAGACGCAACGACTCTGGCCGCAAGCCGATAATCGCTAAATTTCTCCGCTACAAGGATGTAGAAGATATCTTGGCTTTAGGAAGGCGCTTAGAAGGGACCAACTTTCAAATGTTTCGGGATCTTCCGCTAGAAATAATTAAGCGCAGAAGGGAACAAATGCCAACTTTCAAGGAAGCACGGAGGAGGGGAATGAGAGTGTCTTTTAGCAGAAGCGAACCGGATAAACTTTATATCAACGGCAAATTCTGGCCACAAGGAAAATTGTTAGAATCAGGAGACCAATCAGATGAGTAAATTGTGTTGGGATTTATATTAAGTTTTTTTATTATCCTTCTAGGCGGACCGGTGGGCAGCGATTTATTTGAGCTAATTTAGCGGGTACGCTGTTCTGTGCCTACTTGGTACCAAAACCGGGAACCAATCGGGTTTTTGCTTCGTACTTGTTTGTGTGTTTGTGTATTGTTTTGACTGCCATTAATAATTCAACCTAATTACATTTCAGTACATAGTTTAACTTTATTTTAACCTTATTTAGTTTAACTTTATTTTAGTTCATAGTCTTATTTATCATGCCTTTTTTCTTCTTTCTATGATACTATTTCGGCTATTTACCTAATATTTTCGTATATTTGAACTTTATCATGTGTTCGCGTAGAATTTTTCATGTTACTCTCAATATCATTTGCAATTTTCCCAAAAAGCATCAATCAAAGAAGTATGTAGATCAAAACCTAAGAGCCATAACTCCGATACCTCTTAACAATAGCGCAGTGCAGTGGATTATTCTCACCTTCTATCTTCAGTGCGGTTAAGAATGCAATAACGATAGCTTCTCTCAACGTGCGGGGCCTCGGAAATAATACAAAAAGAAGGGAAACATTTAATTGGCTGAGGTCCAAACATTTTTCCATCTTCTTGTTACAAGAAGTTCATTGTTCCGATAACACGAAACATTTATGGGCCACAGAATGGGGCTATCAATGTCTTTTCAGCTCCTGTTCAAGTACTAAAGCAGGTGTCGGTATTCTCTTCAATAACAACTTTGAGCTTAATATCATAAAAGTTATATTGACCCTGCAGGTCAGTATATAATATGTGATTTAAAGGCAAATGGGAAAGGTATAACTTCAGTAAATATATACTCCCCAAATGAAGACGATCCGAATTTCTTTAAATGCCTTGCCGAGCGTATTGAAGAAAAACTTCCCATGATTGTAAAAAATAAACTGGTTTGAAAAACATAAACTAGTTTGAAAAAAATAAACTGGATTGAAAAAATTTAACCAAAATAAAATTTGAACCACAACAGATACACCTGGCGCCAAAAACAACCGGAGATTCACTGTAGGCTAGATTTCTTCTTGGTAAGCCAAAGCCTGATGGGTAATGTTTCCTCGGCTTACATTCTACCTGGCTTCAGAACAGATCATTCGAAGATAACTTTAAACATCTCTTTGCACTCAAATCCAAGAGGGCGAGGATTTTGGAAACTGAATACTTCGCTCTTAACTGATGCCGCCTATATTGACATGATAAAGCTTACCATCGAGCAAACACAACAGGAATATGCAAATGACGATTCAGTCAACCCAGGTCTTCTTTGGGACATGATTAAAATGAAAATCCTAGAACACTCTATTAGCTTCGCGATTGGAAAAAAACGCAAAACTGTTCACAAAGAACGCATTTTAGAAGAAAAAATTGCGTCATTGGAAGCAGAACTATCCCGACTACCCTTGATTAGCTCACCGGGCAAAGACAGTTTGATAGAAGAACTGGAAGAGCATAAAAATGAATTAGAAGATATAATCAGGTGGCGTACCCAAGGGGCAATTTTAAGGTGCAAAGCTAGGTGGTACAATGAAGGAGAAAAAAATTCCAAATATTTTCTTAATCTTGAGAAGAGACACTTCAAACTGAACACGATAAAACAGCTCAAAACAAATGAGAATGAATTCGTCACTTCTGACATTGGAATCCTTACAGAATGTGAAACCTTCTATAAAGACCTCTATACTTCTAAAGGAAACATAATTGCGCCTGATAACGAATTCATCAATCTAGAGAATGACACTGTCCTGATCAATAATGAGTCGATAAGCTGTGAAGGCCCATTAACTGAAAAGGAATGTCTAGCTGCACTAAAAGACATGGAATCTGGAAAATCCCCTGGAACCGACGGTCTTCCTGCCGAATTTTATAAAACTTTCTTGGAAGATTTGTCCAATATCCTGATCAATGCCCTTAATTATGCCCATAAGCTAGAAACACTCTCTTTCACACAAAGACGAGGCATAAAAAAAGATTCTGATCCTCACTACATAAAAAACTGGCGCCCTGTAACTCTTCTTAATTGTGACTACAAAATAGCTACAAAGGCCATTGCGAACCGAATTAAAGCCGTTATTCCAAAACTCATCAACAATGACCAAACTGGTTTCATGAAAGGAAGATTTATTGGAGAAAACATAAGACTGATTGAAAGTACCATAACCTATGCCGCAAAACAGAATATCCCGGGTCTGCTGCTCTTTGTTGATTTTGAAAAAGCTTTTGACTCACTTGAATGGTCTTTCGTAAAACGCTCGCTTGAATATTTTGGTTTTGGACCATCCTTAATAAAATGGATCCGCACTTTTTATAACGATATCGAAAGTTGCGTTTTAAATAATGGATGGGCGTGCAATTTTTTTAAATTACAAAGAGGCGTCAGACAGGGATGCCCTCTTTCTCCTTATCTTTTTATATTATCGGTCGAAATTTTAGGGAAGGCAATCAGAGCTAACGCCAACATTAAAGGATTTTCAGTGAATAATTCTGAAATAAAAATAAGCCAATATGCAGACGACGCGACCTTAATTCTCAATGGTGCGCGGGAATCCTTATCCGCTGCCCTCGATATGATTGGTAAATTTGGTGAAGTATTTGGTCTTAAAATCAATGACAAAAAACGGAGGCCTTATGGATTGGATCAATGGTGGGGAAGAAGTTGAAGCTCCTCTCCGAAAAGAATTTTAAATGGCCAGAAAATGGAGTTAAAGTCCTTGGCGTTTGGATTTCTACCAACTCTAATACCTCTTTAATCATGAATTATAGGGAGAAAATAGATAAAATTAGAAACGTCCTGAGCTGTTGGAAATACCGACGACTTACTTTAATCGGCAAAATTCAGGTGATCAAAAGCCTGGCGGCATCTCAACCCCTTTTTGGGGGTTATTTAAACTCCTTTTTAAGGGTTATAATGACTCCAGTGTGGGAGTCACTTTAACTCTGCAAAAGGAGTTATTTAAACTCCATAAGGGAGTTACTGTAACTCCAAATGTGGAGTTAAAATGTTAGGTTAAATATAACTCCTTTTTGGGGGTCATTTTAACTCCCATTTTTAACTCCAATTCTGGAGTTGTATTAGCTCCAACAAGGGAGTCATTTTAACTCTGCCCCATAAAAGAGTAGAGTTATTTCAACTCCATAATCAGGGTTATAGTCACTCTCGCATTAGAGGTAAAGTAACTCCAGCACAGTCATCCTACCCTGTATGTAGTTTTAAGATGAAAACAACAGATCACACAAATTGACTATAACATGTTTAATTCAATCAGATTTCATTTTCTTATCTGAACACCAGTTTCTTACATACTTTGTATTATCATTGACATCTGAAATGTAAATTTCTAATATGATTATATTTATAAATAAAGAATGTGCAAGTATGCACGATTAAAACATTTAAACATGACAATCTTTCCAGGTATGAAAGTCAAATTTGAAGAACATTTGAATTTAAACAACTATACAACAAAATTCAATCTGTTTGTTTGAACACAACTCTATCTTTTCTTTAAAAAATATGCATGTAACTGGCTTATAATTTAATTTTCATAAGGTTCTATCAGGAACAAGATACACATGATATGTGTACATTAAAAACATTTTAAACTTTGTTTTTGGCTGAAGCCTTAACAGGACACTATCACATAAGCACATTTGCCAGTTACTCAAATTTAAACTTGAAAAATTCAGTTTGATGTGCCAAATTTAAAATGGCATGGGCAAGTTGGCAATGGTTATAGTAAAAAGTTCAGAAACTCTGGGCAAACATGAATATTTGATTCCTTTAAAAGAGAGGAAAAAAGAATTGTCAAATGTTTTGAAGTCAACTCATGACAGTGGCCCCTTAAAGAAACATTGAAATTATGAGAGGGCAGAGGTGAACTTGTTCACTGCCACTCTCTTTGTTGCTTCTTGGCGTCTGTCTTCACAAAATAGAAATACATTGCCACACTCGGTGGGGTATACCAGTATATTTAAATATTTAACAAGCCACATGAAGCCCCACTACAATGCCACATTGCTTGTCCCCAGAGAAATCACTTCAACTCCCTCCAATACAATACACAGCAGGGCCCAGTTGTTCAAAGCACGATTAAGCTATGTAATCACGGGTTAGAGCAAACTTTGAGTACAGTCTACATTGTAAATACTGGTAATGTTCAACAAAAACATTTCAAAAAGAATTTCATCCTTAAGTTTTGATTGGAATTTAACTTTACTTTAAGAGTACAATTTGAGTTACAAAACTTTCTCAACGAGTGAGATTAAGACTTCAGTTAACTCTTAATCCTGGGTTAGCGTTAATCGTCTTTCGAACAACCGGGGCCAGGTCCTTAAGTCACCAATGCCTATAATCCTTGGAGAGCTTTGGTGTCCCTTGTTTCCACATCAATGGACTCTACATACATCCTACAAAAAGAATGTATTCAGTACTTGAGTATCTAGACATCAGTTTCAGCATGATTATCTTTTTATGCAAATGTCTGCATTGTAAACCCCAGATATGAAATTTAAAAGTTGTCATTATTCCCCACTGTTGCATGGTCTACCTGAGGCAGCCATTATTAGTGGTCATCATGCAACGGTGCTCCCTTAGTGTTGTGTCAACCACTAATAATGGCTGTTTGGGAGACTGCACTGTCAGAGTCACTGGTACGTAGATGTTATGATGCAAACAAACAAAACTTCCATGTCCATTTCAGCGAAAAAAAAAAGGCAACTCAAATATATATTCTGCTTGAAGTTATGATCACCCATGATTATTATTTTAGAGGAAACATTTACTATTATCCTAAATAGTTGCCAAAGAACTGATCAAACTCAGCCTTCATGTTAAAAGAAAGGAAAATACACATTTAACTATACAAGCTTCTGCCTCATATCAAAAAGACTACAACTTGTAGTTTGTTCTGTGTGATATGAATGAAGTTGCATGAGATTACAAGTACATCTTGAATGTGAGGTGCTACATAAAAAACACCTAGTCAAACACTCAAATAAATAAATCTCACACAGCCAAATGGCTCTGAATAAAGTGAATAATAATAACAATAACAATAACAACAGCAGCAGCAACAGCAACAACAACAACATTGCAATTAATTCACTTGTGGCTGTGTTTAACAGGGTTTACTGTCCAAATTTAGCAACACCCAAATAAAAATATTTCAATTCCTGCATCCCGAGAAATATTTCCTGCACAGCAAGAAACAATTAATATTCATTAATATTCTTTGGAACAAATAGCCATGTTTGCCATGTAACCAACAAGCACAGCATTTGTAGTTGAATTATGAAAGGTTCATTTCTATGCCATTTTAGATTTGTAGTAGACTTTCTTCAAATTAGGATGTATGCTTATACTTTGTACATGATCATGTAGCCATGCCACTGTCTCAAAACTTAACTCGTCATTTATAAGATTATCAATGGACTCTTGCTTATATTCACTGCAGACTGTATTGAGAAATCTTGCTTACTCTTCATCCATGGTTATCTAAGACAAATAACACAAATAACACAAATAACAAGTTTATTTGCCACGCGTTAGCAATGCAACACTTTGATAAGTTGACAGACATTAACATACATGAAAACTTTTGAAATTGTTCATTTCTTGTTCGGACGCCATACTAATTCAATGAAACTTCAAACTATTTAGTTAAGGGGGGACTAACTTAACTACAAAATAAGCTAACATTGTTGCTATGGTAAGTTCCCAACCTTCATATCTTGGAAACCCTAACCGTGCACAGGCAAGCTGTCTGGCTATGTTTTTACAATCAAAAAGGTTTACAAGATTTTCAAGTCACAACCATATTTGGTAAGTCACGTGACCAGAACAGAAAAAGGCCTAAAACTCGGGTAGCGTACACTTCTGGATATCGAAAATGTGCCAATGGTTAACGATCGCCAAGGTGCAAAACTCTACGTATCGAGTTTTGGAAATTCGCGGTTTTGTGAGATTTATGACGTCATAAGCACTCAAATTCATACCATTTCTTCATTATCATTGCAGTTATGTACGTTAACAACAATTGCTTACATAGGCTTGTAAAGGAGGCTGGAATATCTCCGATTGGCAAAAAAAAATCGGAACTTTACATAATTTTCTCCAAGTTTTAGGGATTTTTCTCTCTAAGGCGCGGTTAGGGCCTGGGGCAAGTTACGCATGCGCAATGGCAATTTGTAAATTATACATGTTCACCTCTTCGCACGTCTCACCAATAAAGTGGCAAAAACACCGTAAAACCGTGTTTTACAAATACAATCCGTAAAAATCCCTTGGCAACAACGCTAAGTCTGTAGTTAAGTTAGTCCCCCCTTAAATTGAAACTGAATAATCTTTAGAACGGATGGAGATGGATTACAACGTGAACGCTTCGAAGTTTTGTGCTTGTATTTTGCTACAAAAATAACTCAATAACTCGTTGTGGTTCGCTTTTTCTGCGAAAATTCACTTGAATTAATATATTTCTCTTGGTCTTCGATCGAGGAGCACTGAATGAAGGCATTTAATCGTGATTTTCGGAGAGGTTTACGGGAGCAAAATCACAACCGTTAAGCTAACACGTTACATGCAGCATTCACCACCGCCTCCTTTGTCAGTATTCTTATAAATAAACTGTTAAAGCTAGACAAATCGACTAAAAAGAAACACAAGTCTCTAAAACACTTACCTGATAGAGTTTCTTTCGTACTTAAAGATCCAAAAATGAAGATAAATTCACGCCGATTCAATACAATTTTCAATACCAACCACCACTGGCGCAAACCTTTGAACGCGAGATCGCTCACGTGTTACATCACGCGTTCTAATCATTTTCCTGTAGGGTAGGGAGCGTGACCAGTGATAAGAGAGTGACCTTTTGTGATTACATTGTACTGCCAATATTTCATCCATTTATCCTTCGATCCGTGGGATTATTTTTCTCGAACTTTCCCTTCTTCTCAAACCTGTATTCCCTAGATACAAGGGAAGGGAAGGGAAGCTTCAGAAGCTTACCGGGATGCGGAAGGACGAGATAAACAGCATGACCTTTGGGATTACGATGCATTACAAAAGCTCTTTTGTTTCAGCGAGCCAATCGTGAATTGCAAAAGGGGACGAATATGGCATACCGCTGCAACGTTTTTGTCATGCGAGTGGTCCAAGCTTTCATGTTCTTTATCCCACGAGCCTTTGAACAGAGTTGAAAATAACAACAGTAAAGTAATGACCCTGTTTAGTTTCAGTTATGCCAGCTCCTATAAATACATTAATGACTCTAAACGAGGAGTTATATCCACTCTCTTTGCAGAGGTAAAGTAACTCTATGAAAATAATTCCCCAAATAGAGTTGTTTTAACTCTTCTTGGAGAGTTGTGATCACTCCATAATTACTCCCGAAGCGGAATTATACTAACCCTTAAAAATGACTCCACAAAAGGAGTTTATTTAACTCCACAAACGAGTTAATTTAACTCCACAGGGAGTTAACTTTAACTCCAATTCAGAGTTACAATAACTCCCACAGCGTAACTCCAATTTAGGAGTTAAATTTACTCCCCAGTAGAAGAGAAAAATCTTTTGCTGGAGTTAAAATAACTCTTTTTGGAGTTAAAGTAACTCCGAACAAAAATAACTCCACCTTGAGGAGTTAGTTTAACCCCACTTCAGGAGTTAAAATAACTCTTTGAAAATTACTGTGCAAGGTGACAAGATCAAACGTTCTGTTGTGATAAATGACTACGACAAAGGTGGCCTAAAAATGATTGATACATCTTTGTTTAATAAATCTCTGAAGACTATGTGGATCAGCAAATACCTCGATGATTCGAACCATGGAAAATGGAAAGAATTTGTCGATCTTGAACTTGGAAAATATGGCGGTAATTTAATTTTTAAAGCTAATCTTAACAAGGCTGACACCCTCAGCACAATATCAGTAAACAACTCCTTTTTACGAGAACTATTAGAAATATGGTCAGAAGTCAACTTTGAGGATGCTATAAAAACCGAACAACAATTCTTCGAACAATCATTATGGCACAATTCGTTAATAAGGATTGATAATAAGCCGGTTTTCGACAAACATCTCTTTCACCACGGAATGTTAAAAGTAAAAGATTTAATGATGGACTCGAGAAACTTCCTTTCTCTTCAAGAGTGTAATGAAAGATACAAAGCACAAATAAAACCCTTGAAATATTTTGGACTTATATCAGCCCTTCGACAACACTATAACGAGAACTTCCCAAAAATACCCAGAGTTTCTTTTCCATCTGAGTCTTTCTTCAACTCATTTACCAAAAGCTTGAAAGGAAATAGGGTTGTTTACAAGAAACTGGTCGCCCTCAAAAGCTCTATACCATTGAAAAGTCAATCAAAATGGAACAGCAGTATTACTTCTAATGAAGGGAGTGCTGCTGTTTGGAAAACCGCATATACCTTGGCATCCATGTGCACAAAAAGTACGACTCTTGTAAGTTTTCAATACAGACTTCTTCTTAGAATTCTGCCCACCAACACGTTTTTAACAAAAATTGGTATCAAACAGGACACAAACTGCTCTTTCTGCAGTAACGCCCCCGAGAACTATACACATCTTTTCTGGCAATGTACAAAAATCAAACTATTTTGGACAAACTTGATGGAAAAACTTCTGGACGTTAATTTAACACCTCAAAACTACCCGAGAGACATCACAGTTTTTTTGGGCCTGAGGTCGGATTCTACGAAATTCTCGCTGCAGCTAAACTTTTGTTTTCTTCTAGCGAGATACTACATATGGGTTTCCAAGACCAGTAGTAAGATCCCCAACTTAAAAACGTTTTTGGCGATTTTAAAATCTCAATTCAATATTGAAACCTACAAACTAGGCTCAACACCGAAGAAATGGGGACCTTTGATCCCCCTACTTAACACCAACTAGCCTCCTACAACCGATCTTGATCATTATTTACTGTACGCTCTCCCCCACGTTTTTGACACTATCATTTTTCAGCGTCACGGTCTGCATTTATCTTGCTAGCTATTTCCTCCTCTCTGCACTGCGCTCTAATTCAATAAATAATTCAATAATTCAATAAATAATTAAATAATCATTTTTGTAAAAAAGGCCTGACTCTGTATGTTACATGTAGAGATTGTACTAAAAACAAAACAACCGGAAGCGGAAACTAGTCTTGTGTATGACGTACTCATCCGGGTTATCAAAAAAGAGAGCGCGAGTTGAACAAGCGACGAGAGGAGAAAAGAAACGAAATAAACATGTGAAGCATGTGAAGTGTAAAAATGTTTTACGGTTTATTTGTGGACGCATGAGACAAGGGTAACATTTTGGCGACCCTGTCAGGACGAACTTCGATTCTCAAGTCCGTAGGACGTTATTTGTTGTCAAGGGAAGCAGAAATGGTCAGAATTGGAGCTAAGGAGATTGTGAGTGGAGCGGTATGAACACGTGGATTTGCAGTTGAGGAGACAAGCCGCGACCGAAAATAGTCAGATGCGTACGGTAGGACTTTACAATATTGGGCTCTGTGACGGTGGAGTACATTCGCTAGTTGTTTTGTGTTTGGCGAAGTGGACGAGTTGACTCTGTAGGCTCACTGTTACCGGAATTACAGCGTTTGCGCTAGGTTACTTGTGTTCAGTTTGGAAATAAACTTTCGCGGTTAGAATTAATTATGGAACAATTACAACTCCAAGTAGAGTCTCGATTGTTCGAACAAGATGAGAAGGGTTTGTCTGAAATGATAGAACTATTGGGAATCGACGATGACCCTGCGGGTAAAAGTAAGATGCAGAGAATCAAAATTATTACGAAAACCATCGACAGCAAAATGGCGGGCGATGAAAAGGAAGCACGAGCATGCCTCGAACAGTTACTTGCTTTTGTGACCGGCAATGTACCGCCCCTCGAAGAGGTGGAGCAAAAACCAGCAGCTTCAGGAGTAAAAACGGAAAAACAATCTTCTGACGGAGGACCTAAACAAGAAAAGGGAGTGGAAGATATATTGAGTCAGTTAGCGAAAACAAAGTCGAGTTCATCTTTGCTACGTCGCGAATTTAAGATTTCTGGTCAGATCGGCGAACCAGGGCAAACGGAGAAACTAACTTTTGTTTCCTTAATGCACCAGATAGACTCAGGGCTAAAACGTGATTACCAAGAAAATGAAATTGTAGATGCAGTGATTCGTGCCATCTCTCCGCACAGTAGTCTTCGGAGCTATGTTGAGACTCTAAGTGATCTCTCACTAGCTAAGCTACGAAGGATCCTTCGTGTCCATTATAGAGAGAAAACAGCCTCAGAAGTATACCAACAATTGGCCACCGTGTGCCAACACAGTAGTGGTGAATCCCCACAACAGTTCCTTCTCCGTGCACTGGATTTGCGTAACAAGGTTAATTTTGCAAGTAAGGAGTCAGATTGCGAGTTCAATTACGGTGCATCCCTGATTCAGAAAACCTTTGTAAAATCATTTGAAACTGGTCTTCGTGATGACATCCTTGCATCTAACTTAAGACAAAACCTTACGCACCTCGGGACTCACCGATGAAGAGCTCATGCGGCAGGTGAATGAATTAGCCTCGCAGCAAGCGGAAAGGAGTTCCAAGCTGGCTAGTGAACGCCAAAAGTCTGCCAAAGTTCATACATGTGAGGTAGGCAAAGACGAGAGAGAAGCAAAAGCTAAGAATGCAACTACAGATGGAGGTCAGCAGCTTTTGTTAGAGATTCGTCAGATCAAGTCAGAGATAAATGATCTCAAGGATCAAGTCAATCGTCGAGGGAGCCAAGCAGAAAATCCTAGCTGGCGTGGGCCATCCTACAGGGGTCGTGGGCGTGGTTATCAGCCAAACCGTACAAGTTGGGGTTGTCAGAATTGCAAGCAGAGGGGAAGAGGAGAGGAATGTAATCATTGCTTTGCTTGTGGTGACTCGGGACATGTGGCTCGGGAATGTTACCGTAACGAGAACCGGGGTAGTCGACAGGGAAACGGTCGACGACTATTCCGGCGGGACGCGGAATAGTCGACAACAGTAGTAACAAGTCCCTCCGATGTAATGGTTGTTGGAAAGTTCAGTCAGGAAAGGCAAAGTTCTTACAATGTTCAAAGTGCAAGGTCGTGAAGTATTGTAGCCGGAATTGTCAGAAGAAACACTGGCAGGAACACAAAGTGTTGTGTAATGCGATTGAGTACCTGTCAAACAAAGCAAAACAAGAGAATGCGGATCCCAGTAGTAGCACCTTTGTCAGTCACCTAACACCACAGCAGCATGCCACAGTAGTAGGATTGGTAGGAAAGAGGTGTACTGTTAAGGGGGAGATCAATGGCCAAAAGGTAGATGTACTTTGGGACACTGGGGCCCAGGTTTCCTTAATATCTTACCAGTTAGTGAGAAGGAATTTCCCTGGGATCACTATTAAGAACATATCAGAGTTGCTAAATTCTGAACTGAACCTGACCGCAGCCAATGGTGGTGACATGCCATACATAGGATGGGTGGAGCTTAACTTTAGACTACTGTCGTCTAAGGAGGAATTGACAGTTCCCTTTCTTGTTACAGACCAGTCATTAGACACGCCAATAATCGGCTTTAACGTGATTGAGGAGATTGTTAAAAACAGTAGTGAGGATGCTATGCTACATCAAGAAATTACTTCAAGTTTTACTGAGTTAAATGGCAAAAATGCTTCAGCATTAGTGAATTTTATTCAGAGCCGTAATCAAAGTGATCTCTGCTTGATCAAGACCATGAGGCATGATACTATTATACCTCCCAGACAAAGTCAAAGTGTGACTTGCAGAGCAAACACGGGACCTGTAGAGAGAACTACTCCAGTACTGTTTGAACCGGATGAGTCTAACCCATGGCCTAGCGGGTTGGAGATTACAGAGACTTTGTTGACTGTAAAGAAAGGGAAATCAAGTAAAGTGGAAATTGACATTGTTAACAATACCAACCATGATATCAGACTTCCGGGACGAACTTTGCTCGGGCGACTACAACTTGTACAATCAGTTACACCAGTAGAAGTCAGGTTAAAGGACTCTAATGGGAACATGAAAACACCTGATGAAGAGAGTACAGAAGCAAATGTTGCTGATCAGGCTACAACATGTACTGGAAACGCCGGAGGCCCTCCGCTTATACCCCCACAAGCTGAAGAACCTTTGAGTACTCCATCACACATAAGGGACATAGACCTAAGAGGTCTCAATGCCCATCAGAAGGACGTGGCACTTAAATTACTTACCGAGGAAGCAGATTCATTTGCAAGGGATGACAGTGATGTTGGCTGTATTAGAGACCTTGAGTTAAACTTGGATCTTGAGGATCAAACCCCTGTTCAGAAGAACTATGTGGCAGTGCCAAAACCACTATACCCAGAGGTAAAGGCTTATATTGAAGATTTGTTAAATCGTGATTTCATCCGAAAGTCCTCCTCGTCCTACAGTTCACCGGTTGTTTGTGTCAGAAAGAAGGACCAAAGTTTGCGGCTATGCGTGGATTACAGAGCACTGAACAAGAAAACGCGACTTGATCGCCACCCGATACCGAGGATACAAGAGACTTTAGATAATCTCGGCGGGAACTCTTGGTTTTCAGTACTAGACCAGGGCAAAGCTTACCATCAAGGATTCATGAGCGCTAAAAGTCAGCCTTATACAGCATTTATCACTCCATGGGGTCTCTACGAATGGGTGAGGATCCCATTCGGACTCTCCCGAGCCCCAGGGGCTTTCCAACGATTTATGGAGAACTGTCTAGGAGACTTACGAGATACTGTTTGTATACCCTATCTGGACGATATAATCATATTCAGTGCGTCCTTTGAGGAACATGTTGAACATACACGCAAAGTCCTGCGTCGGCTGCGAGAGCATGGAGTCAAACTCAAACCGCGGAAGTGTAAACTGTTCAAAAAAGAAGTTGTATTTCTTGGACGCGTGGTGTCTGAGGAGGGCTACAAACTAGATCCCTCCAGTATCAAGCCAGTGCTTTCTCTCAAGGAATCATCTCCAAAGACAGTTAATGAAGTGCGCAAACTAATGGGGTTCTTAAACTACTATCGTCGATATATAAAGAACTTCTCAAAAATTGCAAAACCAATCTATGATTTAATCAAGATAACAGATCAACCTTCTGAAGAGTCCATGAGAGGAAAACCAAGGCAAGGAAAGAGGAACCCTTCACAGTTACCGCCAAGGCACCCAGTCGTCTGGACCACCTCTCACCAATCCGCACTAGATAAACTTATTGATTGTCTGACGTGTGCTCCAGTCATGGCCTACCCAAACTTTGAGAAACCGTTTGTCCTTCATACAGATGCCTCTAAGGATGGGCTTGGTGCTGTGCTGTACCAACACCAAAATGATATCCTTCGCGTTGTTGCTTATGGGTCACGCACTTTGACTCCTGCCGAGAAGAATTACCACTTACATTCGGGAAAGTTGGAGTTCCTTGCACTAAAGTGGGCCATCTGTGACCAGTTTAGAGATTACCTTTATTACGCCCCAAGCTTCAAAGTGTACACAGATAATAATCCGCTTACTTATGTCCTGTCCTCGGCAAAACTTAACGCCACAGGCCTCCGCTGGATAGGTGACTTGGCTGATTTTAATTTCACAATTCACTACCGACCGGGAAAAGCGAACATTGATGCTGATACATTGTCGCGAATGGCGCTTGATGACATTGCTTATATGGAGTCGTGCACAGAGGTTATACCGCATGAAGTCCTCCAGACTGTCGTGTGTTCTGCAAAGCTTCAAGAGGAAGGAACAGTGAATTGGATCTCAGCTCTTTCAGGGGACCCTGCTACACTCGAATCAGATATGTCTGGTGGAGGAAAACCTAGTGTACCGCAACTTGACGTAAAAACAAGCACAAACTGCGGATCCAGTCATCAATCGAGTAAGAGAGTTGATTCAGTGTGGATTGCGCCCAACGACAGCCGAGAAAAAGAAAGAGCCAAGGGATGTGCAGCTGCTCCTTCATGAATGGAATAGCCTGTCAGTTGACAAGGATGGGATACTACAACGGTGCACAAGAAGTCGTACTCAAATCATCATTCCAAAAAAACTGCGCTCACTGATTCTTAAGGAGTTGCATGAGAAAATGGGTCATCTCGGAGCGGATCGCACTTTACACCTAGCCAGAGAGCGCTTCTATTGGCCACTCATGCAGAGCGACATTGAGCACTATATTGGGCATGTCTGTCAATGTGTTAAACGTAAACCTCCGACTCTCAAGATCAGGGCTCCATTACAACCCATCACCACTACTGCACCGTTCGAACTGATTGCTATCGATTTTCTCCATCTGGAGAAGAGCAGTGGAGGGCACGAATATATTCTTGTTGTGATGGACCACTTTACCCGCTATGCGCAAGCTTATGCTACAAAGAACAAGTCAGCCAGAACAGTCGCTTAGAAGCTTTACAATGATTTCATCCTTCGATTCGGCTTTCCTTTAAAGATTCACCATGACCAGGGAGGAGAGTTCGAAAATCGCCTTCACCGAGAGCTAGAGAAGTTGTGCGGCGTGGGACACTCACGCACCACCCCTTATCATCCACAAGGGAACGGACAAGTTGAACGATTCAACCGCACTTTGTTGAATATGCTCCGCACCCTACCAGAGACACAGAAATCACGGTGGGCAGATCACCTTAATCAAGTCGTACACGCATATAACTGCACGAAGAACGAGGCTACTGGGTTCTCTCCTTTTTATCTGCTATTTGGCCGCCACCCTCGTCTGCCAATCGATCTGATCTTTGGCATTGACAGGACAGCTAACCAAGGCAGCCATACTCAATATGCAGCGCAGTGGCAGAAGGCGATGTCAGAGGCCTATGAACTAGCAAACAAACGGGCAAATGAAGGGAGCGACAGAGCCAAACAACGCTACGATCATCATGTCCGAAGTTCAGTGTTGCAACCCGGAGATAGAGTGCTTGTGCGGAATTTAAGCGAACGGGGCGGCCCAGGTAAACTTCGCTCGCACTGGGAAGACCGAATTCATGTGGCGATTAGCCGTAAAGGTGAGGACAGTCCAGTCTATGAGGTCAAACCTGAGACAGGTCCAGGTGGAGCACGAATTCTGCACAGAAACCTGTTGCTGCCATGCAACCATCTACCAGTAGATGTTGCGAGTAAGACCCCTCACAGACAGAAGTCTCTGAAAGAAATTAGGAGAGAGACAAATCAGACGCCTACAACACTTGTGGAAGAGTCGTCAGACGACGAAAGCGAGCATTACGAGTTGAACTTCGAACCTGAACGGCAACCAGAACTACAAACTGACCATTCCGCGGAGTCAGTGTCTGAGGATATTGCCTGGGAATCAGCGACCGTCTCAGACAGAGGAGAGGGAGAAGATGGTTGCTCGGCAGATGAAAAGCAGGAACATCACCCCCCTGTAGAGGAGACATCACCCCTCCCTGAAGCAAGTGAGAATGAGGCAGGACCATCGACCCCAGGTAACGCTAGCCAGGAAGGCGCCTCTATAGCAGAGTCTAGACCTCAGCGTGACAGACGTCCCCCAGCGGTCTTGACTTATGACACTCTTGGAAACCCAGTGTACCAGGCTAGAGCTGTTGTGCAATCACTTACCAATGACAGTGTACCGTTACAATCTACTTCATATGCCCAAGGTCCTCCTCTTGCGTGGCAAACAAGTTTACCAGCTACCTGGCAGCCCGTACCCCCAATGACCATGCAGCCGTTTCCCTCATTTCATTATCCAATGATCTTTGGCTACCAGGGGATGCCTCCAGCAAACCTTAGTTATCCAGTGAACGTTGGTTGCCATGGACTATATCCAGTGACCTATGGACACATGCAAATGCGAAGCTCCACATTTTAAGACTGCTGTTCGAAAAAAAACCTTAGTTCCGTTTTGTTAAAAAAAGAGAAAAAAAAATAACACTTAGATTTCTTTTTCTTGCTCAAGACACCGTCAGAAATAAGTAGAACTTTAAGGAGGGTGAGCCCTCAGGATAGGAAATGTTACCAGAACACTGAATGGCTGCAGCCTTTATGGATTATTGGTACCAATGTCACTACGTAGAAGATGAAATGAGTCAAAGAAGAAAGGATCCTTTAAGTCAGTTTTATTGTACGGGAAACGTGGACTGTTTTGTAGCATTTCCTTAGGAGAATTATCTCTAGTTTACTGTCGTGATTTTTCTCTCACATTTTCATTAAGTGTCAGGGACGACACTTTTCCTCGGAGGGGATGTATGTTACATGTAGAGATTGTACTAAAAACAAAACAACCGGAAGCGGAAACGAGTCTTGTGTATGACGTACTCATCCGGGTTATCAAAAAAGAGAGCGCGAGTTGAACGAGCGACGAGAGGAGAAAAGAAACGAAATAAACATGTGAAGCATGTGAAGTGTAAAAATGTTTTACGGTTTATATGTGGACGCATGAGACAAGGGTAACATGTACTAGTCTTTTTTTCTCTTCTTTTTTAGGACATAATTGATCGTAACAGTGGTAATATGTACTAAAACGTCTGTAAGTAACTGAATAAAAATAAAATTAATAAAAAAAAATCATAGTACATGTTATAGGTTGTTGGTTTGTTTTGATCATAACCTGGAACTAGTGGGTTGTTTGCTTTGGCGTACCTCTTGCTTACCATTGAAATGCCGCCCCGCATTCCACGTTCTATGAACAGATGCATGTCAACGTCTGTCAGGAGTTCCAACTCGATTCCTGTCTTTTTCAGTAGCGCGTCCCACGACAGACCTGGAGATGTGTAGTAGTGGGCTGGATCCAAACCGTACTGCTCTTGGCAGAGATTTCGGAAGTTTTGGAACACATCAGCCAAAAGCGCAACGTCTGTTTTCACGTACAGGTCGTGGTAGTCACCGAGGGTTTTGCAACCGAACGTTTCCCAGACCTTGTGTGCATGCCGGTAATCATCATCTGAAATGTGCTTGCCGGAAAGGCGGCTGAAGAAACGTTCTTTGGCAGGAAGACTTGTTTCGCTGAATTTCTCCCACGAATCCATGTACTCATAGGGGTAAACCCCCTTTTTGCATAGCAGATCGAGTTTTCTGATTCGGGGCAAAGCCTTTTCGTTATTTTGAGAGCTTCTTTCGGTGTGGCTTTCACCAGTGCGTCGAGGCTGGCCAGCAGAAATTGGTTGCTGTCAATGCAACGCAGGTTACCCAGAGAAAACGAAATGTATTTTTCTATGTTTTTGGCAATGCAAGATATTTTACCTGCGCCTTCAATTTTAGCCAATCCTGCATCAGGTGGTGCGCGTCGTAACCTTTAAGGTTGTGAAACACGACTGGGATGGGGATGGTTTTGGAATTTATTCGAAGTTTTTTGTTGCACGCGTCGTGGGCGGCGCCGCGGAATTTGCCTGTTATGTGGCAGTGATCTTTAACGGCATCTCTGAATTTTTGACGAATAAGCGGTTCATCGCAGAACAAACATTTTGTTTGATTTTGTTTAATCCATTTATCAATATCTTTTATTAGTTTCCTTTGCGCTTGGGGGCCCACAAATTTAATTTTTCTTAAAACATTGTAAAAACAACCCCTATGGTTTTGCCCGCAGTACTTGCCTGTATTGTAGTCCCACACAGACCTTGAATCTAAAAATTCTGGTTTAATGAGGCTTTAGTTGCAAATATGGCAGTTTGGGGCATTTTTGTATCTTTGCTCGTCAACTGTTGTCATTCGGATCGGCACTGCAGTTTGTAAACTTTCGCGAAGTTTCTTTTCCAAGCTAACAACATTATCTAGAAACACCTCCACTGTATTTTAGTCCCCATCACAGCCTTGTCTGTATTTCTTGACTGAGCAGCTTACCCCATCGCTTCTAACACATGTTGCCGCGAAACCACAAGCTGTGTGCTTGTTTATTTTTTCTGTGCAGGCTGTTCGTTCGCGTTAGTCTTCGGGTATGTTTTCAATCAAAGCTTCGAAGTCGGCGTAAAGGGTGCTTTCATTTGTTTGCTGTAATTTTGGTATTCCAGTCCGCTTTTGCCTTCTGCGGGCATTACAATTCTTGTCGGGGGTTCCGTTGATACCGTTGCAGTGTTTTCGGTGGTCGGCGAGAGTCTTTTCTGACGAAAACCCGATTAGACACATAACACAGAAGTGTTTTTTGTTGTTGTTTTTGGTTTGGTCAAAGAGCAAAGATGAAAGCCTTTTCATAAAACAGAAAACAGTAATGTTGTTTTTCGTCTTGGTGGAGAAGCAACAGGTTAATTCTTGGGATTCTTTTATCTTGTTTGCTGATCCTAATAGAAGTCACTTCGTCGTTTTCCCAGCCAAACACGTTTAGAGCAAGGTTTGGGTTTTGTTTTTCGAGTTTACAAAGTTGTTTTAGTGGAGTTGGAAAGTCAATGCCGTCCCAGTTCAACCCGTCTTCTTTTGGATACTTGCTGGGTCTTTCTGCATTTTGTCCTACTGGAAACCTTGCGGCTTTTAAAGCCCATTTCAGACATTCGTTATCTCGGTTTTGCACATTTATAGTTGCTTTTTTGGCGGCCAGTCTTTTGGGTGTACGAATGTAAGTGCCGCCTCTCAAAGGACTATATTTTGCTACGTTGACATAGGCGATAGAATATTATCAATGGCCCATCCTGATCCCCGTTCTGACCAATTATCTATGTCACCATTAATGCCTTCAATAAATAGGTCAAATGCATGATCAAATTCTTGGTTGAGGTTTGCTTTTGTCATAACGCGTGGCAAATCTTGAAAGTAATGTCTTTGTGTTTCTTCTTCCATTTGCCTGTTTTCATTTTGCCTTTCCCTTTTAAAATGCACTTCCAATCCAAACTGTACCCTTATGCTGCCGTTTTTATTAATTTCACTATTTACAACACCAAAAGCTTTGTCGCGCATTGTGTTTTGTGTAAAATTTGCAATGCTCTGCCTGTTTGGGTTTTCAGGATTAACATCCAACCTCCAAACATCCAGCCAACCGTCAAAATTGGTTTGTGAAACTTGAAACTCGTCCCAAACAGCAGCTTGGGCGGGCGGCCCGGGGTTTACCCCCGCCGGCTCGTCATATCCGTAAAACTCGGCAAGCAAGTCATCCCCAAATCTTGGGGTATATAATGTGTGCACTTTTCTTCAATAGGGGTGACAACGTGGTGCAAATTTCATTGCTTTGGTTGGTTTGCGGCGCTTTGCAGCGGTTTCTTATTTATTCAGACACACACATGTAAAATGAGGGTTCTGGTCGCAGTAAACACGAAAAAAACATATCAAACAAAACCGAGGAGCGGCGCGACGAGGTTTTGTTTGATATGTTTTTTGAGTGCGCAACTGCACCAGAACCCTCATTTTACATGTGTGTAGCGCCTTAAAATCATGTAGGTTTTGCATAAACAATCTGTCAGAAAACGATTCCATTTCATTTTACACTGAGTTCAATCCCAAACATAGAGACATTTCAGGCACGCTCTCGTAACTAAAAGCAGGGGAAAACGGTGAAAACATTCGTTACTGGCGTTCTGTCGAAATAAAGGTGGACGAAAATTTTTACGAAGAGAACAATAAAAAAAAATGATTGTAACAAAACCTGGGCGAAGAAGAACCCTCAAGGCGGAGGAAAAATGTTTCTTAGTCATGTGGCGACTGCGGCTGGGATTTCACGAGAAACATTTCTCATTTTTATTTGGCATCTCTCAGCCGACTGTTAGCAGGATTTTAATTCCTGGATCAACTTTATGTTTCTTCGTTTTGGCACTATAAATATTTGGCCGAGCCGGAAAGAAGTCAACAAAACCACACCTGAAGATTTCAAGTTAAAAAGGCCAAACACACCGGTGTGATCCTTGACTGTTCAGAAATAAAATGCCAAATGCCAAGCAGCCTTCTTCTTAACAGTAAACGATTTCGCTCGTACAAGAATCACACGACGCTTAAAGGACTTTTTGGGATTGCCCCTGCTGGAGCAATAACATTCACCAGCCAACTGTATACTGGCAGTATTTCGGATAGAGAGATTGTTGAAAGAAGTGGTATCCTGGAATTACACTTTAGTGAGGGTGACGACATAATGGCTGACAAAGGGTTCACAATCGAAGACCTTCTTCCCCTTGGAGTGTCATTAAATATACGCCCATCTCTTGGCCAAGCTCAGCAGATGTCACCAGAGGATGGACAACAACAACAACACTTTATTCTCACATTTCCCTCTTACATCACATTAAAATATATTTGTATGGGTAGTTAAATTAAAGGCATTAAGATATTTGTAGGTTAAAACACAAGTTTACTTATTGCTGCTTTACGTATCCACATGGAGAGAGCTATTAACAAGATCAAAAACTTCCATATCTGGGAGAAAGTTACACCTCTGTCTTTATTTCCCGTCATTAATCAAATGTGGGCAGTCTGCGCTGTCTTGTGCAATGTCCAGGACCCCACTATATCTGAATAATACGTAACAATTTTAGACCTAAACAAGAGGCCTGGTGATTTACTTATACTTCATTTTTTGTAAGAGCTGGAAAGTTATCACTGACGACTCACTACTGTTGTTATGGTTTTGTAAGTGTATTGTGTAAGTTACATTTTGTCATTGACTTTAAAATGAGATTAACTACTCTGGGCTACAAAGGTGTTAACACTGTTTTCTAGACGGACGTTTGTTTCTTAACCTAGTATGGCCCATACGCTTGAATGTGGTTAACTCACTAATCCACTATAAACTTGAATACAGTTTAGTCAAATCTATATCATACACACTGCATTACAGCAAGAAGGAAGGTCGACATACAGTATAAGTTACTCTGTAGTTTATAATATAAGGCATCAGTTATAGCATATTTAATGAAATGTGTATAATAATAGAACAGCAGCTTCCCCTCCAGCTCCTGCCAGTACTCAGGATCAAAGGGAACTCTCTCTATAGACATTCCCTTCTTGGTAAAAATCACAAATTCGCACCAATCAGCGCCGGTTATCCCCCTTTGCCCTTGGACTTGTGCATAAGAAGGACGGGCCACTTTCAATTTACACTTGCCATCAACGTTCTCACAACAAAAACTGGGGTCTGAACAAACATCCGAAGGAGATACAAGAAACTTTGTCTCTGGACATTTAAAACAGAATGATTACTTCTACCTAAGCGCTTTCCACTGTTTTCGAGAAATCGATTCATTTCAGCTTTGGTGAAAAGTGGCATTTTCTCTAAACGATTTCCCCAGCCATTTTGAGGAAAAGACACATCAGACGAAACTGCAGTGACGACAGTAGAGCTAGTGGAAATGTTTTCGTCAGCTAAACGATTCTGCTTGGCACGTTTTCGTTTCGAATAAAGTAAATTCGGGTCAGGATCCACAAGAAAAACATCTTTTCCTTGACTTATGTATCCTTCAACACTAAAAACAGAAAAAAAAACATTAAGTAATAAGCTTGAATCTAGCAAAACAAACCAGCCGAACCACGATGTCCTCTCTTATCAATCGCCGAAAATAATGTAACTACTTACCGCTTAACAAGTTCAGATTTTGTGCGTAGTCCTTTCGCTGGATCCTTTCTACATTTTAGCCAAAAACGTAACTCTTCATTTTTTAACTCTGCTGGATTTCTTCCAGCTAAAGATGACCCGGAAATATCGCCCTCAGTAAGCAAGACGGACGTGTTTATGCACTTGTCATTGGAAACCCCCGTCCCGGGGAGACGTGGGGCGTACATGGGGATTTGCAAGTGCTTAGACGACTTACCAGCCCCCAGGGGGTGGAGGCATAGGTTCACTTTAGACAATTTATATTTAGATGGGGAACTGGACTCTAGTCCGAAGCAATGAAAACGTTAAGCTTGTGGGATGTGGCTGGAGTGACAAGGATACTTCACAAATTAATGTGATCAAGTAAGCTGAAGCCACTCAAAAGGCACTAAGGCCACAAGGTAGCGGGCATTACCCCTTAAATCTACCAAAGCAAAGATTGAGCCCAAGCATTAGCAGCCATGGACAGCTGTTTCGGCCTTGTTAGACCTCATCAGTATGGCATAGCTAATGCTCAGGCTCAAGTACCCACATATCAATAAAACAAGCAATGAAAACGTAAAGCTTGTGGGATGTGGCTGGAGTGACAAGGATACTTCACAAATTAATGTGATCAAGTAAGCTGAAGCCACTCAAAAGGCACTAAGGCCACAAGGTAGCGGGCATTACCCCTTAAATCTACCAAAGCAAAGATTGAGCCCAAGCATTAGCAGCCATGGACAGCTGTTTCGGCCTTGTTAGGCCTCATCAGCATGGCATAGCTACTGCTCAGGCTCAAGTACCCACATATCAAAAAAACAAGCAATGAAAACGTAAAGCTGCTGATTGATGATGTCTCTTGTTATTCCTGGCCAGAAGACAGAGGTCCGAGCACGTAGAAGGTATTTTTCCTGCCCTACATGACCTTGGTGTATGATCTCTAACATTTCGGCTCTGAGCGGGGGTGGTATCAGGATGCATTCTCTTTTCAATAGTAGCCCATCTTCGATGGTCAGTTCTTCTCTGAAATTCCAGTATTCATGGAGCACTTTGGGGCATTGCACTCTTTCTTGGGGCCATCCTTCAAAAATGACCTCACTCAGCAAGGACAATGTAGGGTCTCTTGTTGTCTCATCTCGGATCTGTTGAAGTAATTTTGGAGATGCAGGGAGGTTTTGTGTGACATGGTGCACACATATTTCTGGAATTTGGTCGCTCTCAGGAAGCTGTTGTGGGCTGACTGTGGAGAGGGCATCAGCTATGGGCACATCACTACCTTTAACATACTTCACAGATATGTCGTACTTGAGGGCTCTCAGCAGGAATCTCTGGAGCCTAGGTGGGCAGCTGTACAGTTGCTTCTTGAAGATGGATTCCAATGGTTTGTGGTCAGTATGTACTGTGCAACGCTTGCCATAAATGAAGTAGTTAAACCTCTCCAGGCCCCATACAACAGCAAGCATTTCTCTTTCAATGTTACTGTAATTCTTTTCTGTATCTGAAAGTGCCTTTGATGCACAGCAAACGGGGTGCCCTTGTTGGAGTAAAACAGCTCCAAGTCCTTTTTGGGAAGCATCAGTTTGGATGAAGGTTTCAGATTGTGGGTCAAAATAATGTAGTGTCCCCATGGATGTAATCTCTTCTTTGACTTGGAGGAATGCTTGATCGTGTTCAGGTCCCGATGTGTATGCTACGTCTTTCTTGGTCAGCTCACGCAGTGGTGTGGTGATGCTTGCCAAAGGACTGAAATATCTTGTAAGATAATTGACAAGTCCCAAGAAGCTTTGGAGGTCACTGCGGTTTGTAGGGGGGGGGGGATCCTGTCTTGAATTGCGGATATTTTCTTCTCATCCGATCTGATCCCATCTGGGTTCCACTTGTGTCCAAAGAAGCTGATTTCTTGACACTTTAACTGCACTTTGTCCTTGTTGAACTTGACTCCTTTCTCCAAAGCTTTGTTCATCAGGTTAGACAAGTTGTTGTCATGCTCTTCTTCTGTAGACCCATACACTAGAATGTCGTCAGCAATGCCTGTGACCCCTTTCAGACCATCAAGAGCAGAATCCAAGTGTCTTTGGAAAAAATCTTGTGAGACTACGAGGCCTAAAGGGAGTCGATTGAATCGAACCCTTCCAAAGAGGGTGTTGAAGGTAGTTAAGTAAGAGCTGGGTTTGTCTAAGAGTACATGCCATTATCCCTTTTTCGCATCCACTACACTCAGAAATTTGGCATTGTGGAGCTGTGTGACTACTTCGTCAATCGTTTTGGTGTAGTAGTGTTCGCGCTTTATTGCCTTATTCAGGTCACGTGGGTCAAGGCAAATTCTGATCTATGTAACTTCTCCCTTGTCATTGGTTGTTTCAGAGAGGACAATACTGTTGACCCAATCAGTTGGCTCAGTTACTGGTGTGAGTACACCAAGTTCTACTAAGGTGTCAAGTTCCTTTTTGTACATGTCTTGTTGGTGGACTGGCACAGTACGAGGTGCGTGGATGACAGATTCGGCATCAGGGTCCAATGTGATGTGGATGGGCTTCATGTTGAAACTGCCTAGGCCTTGAAAGCAATCGCTGAAATCTCTGAGGAGGCTTTTCTTGTCTAGTGGGGTCCCTGCTGGAGGTTCTTGGGGATTATTCCTCTTGGAATCGTCTTCTTGTTGAGATCGGGAAGGTGTTTGCATTTGGTAGCAGGATGCCTTGTCTTGTTTAAGGGTTTCCAAGCTGCAGTTGAACTTAACCAGGCCAAGTTCCTCACACGCTCTACAGCCGAGCATTGCCGGTCCTTGCACTTCAGTGGCATTGAACACTACTCCTTTAATGCCTCCATGTTGATGGACATACAATGGGCAGGTGCTAAGGTTCTTTACATTATGACCTCCATATGCAGTTATCTTGAATTTTGCAGGGCTGACGCGCATCTTGTAGGGACTGGGAACTAATCTGTGAAGGTCTTGTTTGGAGATGACATTAACCTCAGCGCCAGTGTCAATTTTGCAGGTTAGTGGCATGGTCTGTGTATGGGAGGGGCTCACTGAGACTCGGATTTCAGTCATCACCTTTGTTCGGTTACGTTCTTCTTCGATTGTGGCGATTTGGGAGGTGTTGGGTATGTATATTGTGGGTGGGCCTTGTTGGGCTTCCAGTGTTCCTAGAAAGATGGTATCACCTTCGCCACTTTCAGACTGGTCTTTTTGTATTTCCATGACATTCGACCTGTCTCTTGATTTGCATACTTTACTGAAGTGGCCTCGTTTGTGACAGTTGTGGCATTCCACTCCACTTGCTGGGCACTTTTGTCCTCTTGGGTGGGGGTATCTCCGCATCTGGAACACTGTCTTAGATTGCTGTCATATTTCTTATAGACTTTGCCACCATAGCTTCCAGGGTTGGCAGAACTTCCTGTTTTGTTCTGCTGCCTTATTGCATCAACTTGGTTCTCTGCTTGGCTGGGGTTTGGAGGATTATTCATTGCTTTCAGTTGCATCCGAGTGGCTTCGTCCCTGCGGGCAATTTCCTGTGCTTTTGTGAGGGTTAGTTCGTTGCCTTTTCCGATGCACTTCCTTCTTACTTCCTCTGAGTCGATTCCAAAGACCAGTGTATCACGCATTAGCTCGTCGTGCAGGTTTTCAGGGTAACCAGAACTCTGTATGAGTAGCTTTGCCTCTGTTAAGAAGGCATCAAGGGAACTATTATTCCGTTTCAGACTTCGCAGATAGTATCTGTTCAAGATGTGGTTTGCTTGAGGTTTGACATGATTCTCAAATCTGGTCCAGTACTCATTCAGGTCTTTCCGCTGGTCATCTGTTAGCACCCATGTGTTGAACAGGTCTAGGCCGTAATCACCCGACCATAGTAACACATATTTGCATTTTTGGTCTTCATCTCGTCGTTTGAGTGGACCTTCAAACAGCAGCTCGCATTTCAGGCGAAAACGCTTGAATCTTCTTAGCAGATCTGGGCCGGGGTTCCAATCCATTTTAGGGACTTCGAATCCAATCAGGTCGCTCATCCTGCCACGATGTTTAGAGTAACGGGTGAGTTGAATTTGATCGTGGGTCGGCGAAGCAGCGAAACGTTTGGGTCAACACTGTTAATCGTGTATACCAGTCTTCCGGTCTTCTAAATTTGCTGGAGAAGATCCCACTTCTGACGCCATGTAACATAACTGGTGTTTGTTTTTTTTTTTTTACGGTTCTCCAGTACATTGACATGAGGTTCTCGTTCAAGATGATGGGAACACATGCAAAAGTCCCATCATGTCTCTGGGGTTAAATAGGACTTCGTGTACTAGTCATGTAATGTGACAATGAAAAGGTCTATTTTAAAGGCATATATGTTGTGGTTCAAATTTTATTTTGGTTAAATTTTTTCAATCCAGTTTAGTTTTTTCAAACTAGTTTATGTTTTTCAAACCAGTTTATTTTTTACAATCATGGGAAGTTTTTCTTCCATAAACACGCATTCTTTTTGTCCTTTCTTTAATGGTATGGAATTATTTTCTTTGTCTCCTAACCCTAATTATTCATAGAAGACAAAGGAAATAAATTTCATACCAACTGGTATGGAATTATTTCCTTTGTCTCCTAACCCTAATTATTCATAGGAGACAAAGGAAATAAATTTCATACTGGTATGAAATAATTCCACACAAAGTAAATCTCATACCACAACATACATGGTTGTACTACAAAGCCTATATGTTGTTTTATCAGAACTCATCTTTGGTCATGCCAGCTACCAGTTATAATTTATTAAATAATGCAAGAAATGGATAATTTAGTTAATGGTAACAATTTTAAGGTTGTAAATTGTACTAGAGACATTTTACATTTTACAATAATCAATGGCCACGCACGTGACATAATTTGTGAAACTGTGGCCACCCTTGTATTATATGAATTGTTGTATTACATCACTTTAATTTACAAGGCTGTGATCTAAGAAAAATTCTTGGGAGCCCAAAACTCTGAACCTGTGAAATCTAGGGTGCCCAGCATAATAATTGTGTAAAAAAACTAAGATTTCCTTGTCTCCCAAAGGCAAAAGTAAGTCGCCAGGGGCCCCTGGGCACTGCTAGAGCACAACCTTGGTTAAATTACACAGGTTATCTATGTATGTGTTACTAACAGTACTCTCTCAGAGCACCCAGGACTTCAGTAGTACCGGTAGCTGTCTAATATTATGCAAATGATAAGCACTGCAGACAAACTTTGTGAGGTGATCTCTCACTGACATGAGCCAAGTGTGTGGATTGGAACATTTGCAGGCACAATTTCTGAAAGCCATTAAGTCTATTTCAATAAGGTTGAAGAAAACTTCACTTTGTAGTGGTCCCTATACAGGTTTCACTGTAGCAGTAATTGACTTCTGCTCACAATGTATTTTGCATAGGCTTAAAAACTCATTGACAACTCTTTGACTTATTTTGCTGTATAATGTCTATCATTTAGCCATTTCTCTGTTTTTTGGCTACTCATTAACTGGTGAGGCAGAAATTTTAGTTTGTTCATTTAACTCAGTTATTTTCTGGTAAAACTACTCTTTATCAACACAGTATTCTTCTATAGCCTCTGTCATTTTGAAAATACCTTAGAAGCCTTGCAGATAAGATGATAGAGAGAGTTTGGGAACTATGAATAAATTAAACTTTTGGTAGAGAGGAGTCTGGGATGTAAAAAGTCAGGATATCAACAAATATGGGTTAATTCGCATCAGTCACCAGTGTGGTGTAATGGATTGGATGCAAGACTTCTGATCCAGAGGTTGGCGATTCAAACTCCGGTAAGTGCAATTAAAAAAAATCATTGTTGCAAAATGTGTAGTTGGATATGTAAGGTAAGTGTGTTAGATGGCAGGGAGTAGGGGGGAGTGATACAGTGAATTGGGGGAGGTTAGAAGTAGGGAGAAGGGGGGAGTGGTACAGTGAATTGGAGGGAGGTTAGAAGCAGGGAGAAGGGGGGAGTGGTACTTACGAGAAAGAAAAAAAGTGATCTGAAAAAATGTTCTTAAATTCTTTTTGTAACCCCCCATAAATTTCCACGCCCCATTTTTTTTAGCCACACCCCAAAAATAAAAGCCCTTTTTAGACAGTTGATAAGAACAAACCAGTTTAAGAATAATAAACTGGTTTGAAAAAAATAAACTAGTTTGAAAAAACTAAACTGGATTGAAAGAAATTTAAACCAAAATAAAATATGAACCACAACATGTACACCATGTATTCCCACTACACCCTGTATTCCCCTGTGCACCCTGTATTCCCTGTACATCCTCTATTCCCTGTATACCCTGTATTCCCTGTACACCCTGTATTACCCTGTAGACCCTGTATTCCCCTGTACATCTTAGTGTACACGGCCAGGGGTCCAGTGCGTCGAATTTACCGGAAACCGCTAAAGCCTCCGAAACCTCGGACCCACGGACGTGTAGCTAGATTTTCATACAAGAAAAATTGCTGTCTAGCTGTCCCGCCCTGTGGCCGGGTCATATTTTTACCAAGTCGCTAAGCTAGTTATTTGAATCTTGTACCTAACGGCGTACGGCGAGGGCGAAGCTAGAACGGTCGAAGTTGGTACTAGAAAACCAGCCATTCTCGGGCTTTTGCGGTAGAATGTTGGAACCAGCGTGCAATGAACGTGGAGTTTATTTATCTTCAGTCCCGCTGATGGTGATTTGACGCGGCTAAGTGTTTTTGCTGGGAATTTATTGGCCTTCATTAGCGGACGGTTAGTTTTTCTTGTCCCCTGCTAGTCTCCCTCGCAGCCGTTTTTTTGGGCTGTCACGCAAAGTTAAAATAAAAAAGGCTGCGAGGGAGACTAGTCCCCTGCCTTCCATAAATTTATAGTGGAGAGTAGTTAGGGTGAAAAAAAAAGTCGTCAAAATGGCCTTAAAATCACCCAGGACACACCAAGGGACATTCGAGTAAAGGTAAGAATGCTTTATTTTGAATTATTTTGAGTTTTTCTTCGGTTACGCCGTCCGGTGATAATACATGTTTATTTTGACCTATTCTACATATATACCACAAATATGAGGGGGGCAAGGGTATTTTCGTGACGCCGTGATCTGGTTTTCTTTGTGCTCTGTGAATCGTGATTTGATAAAAAAACTGTTCCGTGAATTGTGATTGAAGTGTATTCCGTGAGGCGTGAAATGCAAATTCCTAGGCTGTGAATCGTGAATAGATAAGAAATAAATCGTGATTTTCTAAAGTTGAGTTCGTAGCTGAATTTCACTGCATTGTGATCAGATTTTTTCCGTGACCTTAGTGAATTTAACACTTGAGTCGTGGCAGGTGCAAAAGTCGGACCGGATCAACTCGGACCGCCAGTCCGGGTCGGATCAACTCGGATCGACTCGGATCATGAAAAAACATAAAATTAAATAAAATTGAAACTTTTACACAGTTTAAGGTTATAATTCCGGTCAAAAGTGGGCCCAATTATAAAAGACTCGCGACGTTTCTCCGTGTCGTGCTGTGTAGTCAAGCCGCCATTTTGTATTTTATTAAAGTGCCAGTTCCTCTTGGACTCGTCTCGTGTTCATCCATCCCTGATCCCGCCGCGTCGATCTTCACGATCATGGACCCAAATGAAGGTAAATCTTTCTCAATGAATTTGTATCTGTCCACCAAATTGATAGTTTCAGTCATAACCCATTTCTGTTGCGCTGCGTGATTTCGCAGAAATTCGCTTTACTTCCGTTTGGTTCCTAATTTGGAGAACAGAAAGTTCATAGATTTAACTAATCATTAAGCAAAACTTGGCCTGCTTGATTTCAGTCCAAAATGGTTGACGTTTTATACGAACGAGATTAAAGCGATTTTCAAAGATCCTGAAGGTATAGTTAGCGCGAAAAATTGAGCTGAACAAACTCGCGTGAGCTTCGCAATATGTACATCTACATCTGCATTTATTAAGTCAGCAGAAACTAAGTAGTTATCTCGTTAACTTCAACATAAACATGTTGTTCAAATGCAACTAAATACCCTTCGGATCGCCGTTTTTATGTTTAGAATCTCGCTAATTATTGAATAATGTGTAGTGAGTCGTTTGGATAAAGGTTTCGTTTTGTTGCGATATTAGGACGCGGACATGGACGCTACTGGCGTTGCCATGAGGAGTGAAACGCAATCCCCCTGAAACTATCATTTTGGTGGACGGATGCAAATTCACTGATAAATATGGCCTAGATTTTACCTTCATCTGGGTCCATGATCGAGGAGATCGACGCGGCGTCGCGGGATCAGGGATGGATCAACACGAGACGAGTCCGAGAACTGGCACAAAATGGCGGCTTGACTACACAGCACGACACGGAGAAACGTCGCGAGCCTTTCTTAATTTGGACCATTTTTGACCGGAATTTTAAGCTTCAACTGGGTAAAAGTTTCAGTTTCATTTAATTTTATGTTTTTTTTTTCATGATCCGAGACGATCCGAGTTGATCCGACCAGGACTGGCGGTGCGAGTTGATCCGGTCCGACTTTTGTACCTGCCTCTTGAGTCGTGATTCGTGAAATCGAAAATTTACTATCGTCACTTCGTGAATTTTTCTGGGAAACATATGTCTTGTTAAAAAGTTTTCTTTCAAGACAATATTAAACTCCTTCACTGGCTTCACCTTAAGATAGTCATCTTTACATTAAATTGCCTGGAATTGTAAAATCAACAGTTGTTACTTTCCATCCAATTACAGAAGGAAAAGACTGGTATTTTGCCCAAAAGTTGCTAATGCTCCTTACATCTCATGGGTTGAGTGTGAGCAGTGTCTTGAATGATACCATAGCCAGTGCGTCAATCCACCCACAACTGAATTCTGGCGGCGCCCCCTCTGTATCATGGAAGGTGCCATTTGAAACCAAAACGATTTCATTTACCTTCATCATTGAACAAGTTGCCACTAATATTAAAGTCTCTTAAGTTTGAAGATATTAACATGTTTTTTTATAATTAAGTTGTTTTGATATTTAACGGAATTTCCCTAGGGAGGGCGAGTTTTCCTGGAAATTTTTGCCCCAGGATGAAAAACTTGCAAACCTTGATGTAAATAAATACGTATTGATATATTGTCCCTTTTGGACAAGCATACTAAACTATTTATATGGAAACTGATGGAAAGTATGTCAAGGAAGTTTATAAACAAGCACTTCCGATTTTAGTTTTAATTGATTGAAAAGGGACATGCTGATAGCTGAGTTAATTTTTTTCTCACGATTGAGTCACGAAGATATCGATCGCGACATTTCGACCGCTATACTGCTGGTCTTCATCAGGCGATGGTGTCGACTGGCTGCGTGTGAGTATAAGAAGCACCATGGCTGGTGGTGATTGGTGCGTTTCGATCCTCGCTTAGGCTTTTGTTGATTGGATTTCGATCGTTGTCGTTCAGACTAGAAATTGTTCCCTCAGCAGTCCGCTTTGGTACTGATCGGCTGTTGTGTTATTTGATCGTGGGCATCCACGCTTCAGGAATTTCAATTCCACTGTCCCTGTTGATGTTGTTAGGGTGAAGTCTTATGTGAATAGCCTCTTTAACCCTACGGGTGTACCAATGTGGGTCTCGGTCAATTCATATAACTTCGTCCCAGAGCGGATAATGTCCGGTCGCGTTGCTATGTTCTGAAACGGCGGAGGATTGGGTTCGAGCAAGCTGTATGTGTCTATCGTGTTCCTTAATCCGTTCATAGATCTTCCCGTCTCTCCAATATAAACCTTACCACATTCGCAGGGAATCTTGTAGACTATTCCGTCTTGTTTTACTGGATCGACAATGTCCTTAGGTCACACTAGGTGTGATCTAAGAGTTACAGTATGATGGACTGATCTACGAACAGCAAGAAGGAGCAGCTATGGGTAGCCCGGAATCCGCAGTGATAGCTAACCTCTACAAGGAGGGTTTTGAGGAGCAAGCTCTGACATCCACGCCCTGTAGACCTAAGATCTGGAAACGCTATGTGGATGACACCTTTACCATCTTAAATCGTGACAAAGTTTACTCGTTCTTACAACACCTCAATATTCAACAGCAGAGGATCCGTTTCATCATCATCATTTTATTTGGGTTTCTTCTTAATACATTAACAATTTAAAGTACAACAATATGTGGCAAGGTGACCTCTAGAAACCACCAGGCTTTTAGTTGAGGCCACCTTGTGCATATTGACAATATAGATAGATAGTGTGCGGCCTAGCCAATTCAGCAATTATTTTACTAAAAACTGTGGCAGTTTCTTCTTAAAGTTAGTAAAATTTGATAGAGAAGTGATCGTAACAGGGAGGGGAATTCCAGATCTTTGGACCTTGGTAAAGAATTGTGAATTTTTTCTTATTAGTTCGGCAATGATGCACGCGATAATTGTTGGCTGTTCTGGTGCTATAACCATGAATTTGACTATCTGTAAGAAACAAGTCGACAAACAACGGAGGCAACAGGTTGTTCTGAAAACAATACATAAATTTAGCTATTCGAAACGTATTTATCTGAAAAATATCTAAAATTCCTAATTTGGAGAATAAGGGAGCAGAATGTGCTCTATAGTCTGAATTGGTAATAGCTCGCACAGCCCGTTTTTGCAAACAATAAATTCTATTTAAGTTGGTTACGTATGTAGACAACCATGTAGAGCTACAATAGGTGGTATAAGAATAAATTAGCGAGTAGTACAGAGTGAGATTAGTTTTTGAAGATAGATAGAAACGGGACCTGAATAACATTCCAACTGATTTAGAGATTTGTTTACATAAATAGCTAATATGATCTTTCCAAGTAAGATGCTCGTCAATATACACTCCAAGAAATTTAGTAGCGTTGGTTTGTGTTAAAAGTTGACCACCAAGGGAGATAGAAAAATTGTGGTTACATTTCTTCTGCCAAGGTTTGAAAATGACAATTTACATTTCCCGATAATTTGTTGCATCGCAACCAAACCAATGTTTTTTAGTTCGTTATTTAGAACAGATTCTAAGGTATTTGGGTTGAAGTGAGAATAAAAAATACTAGTATCATCAGCAAAGAGCAGAAGCTCTATCAGTTCTGAAACATTTGGGAGATCGCTTATGTAGAGTATGAAAAATAAAGGGCCAAGAATGGAACCTTGCGGTACGCCACATTTTATGGTCTGTGTTGTAGTCTTGTCGATACACGATGCACGAGAAACTAAGACAGATGGAACAAACTCTTGAGCACATCATGTAACAAAACATGAAATGTCCATAGGTCAGTCCATCATGTATAATAAGTCACAAAATGTCCAACACAAAATACACTTGAACAGCTAATAATACAACATGTCCCCTTTTACGACGGTTTTAGAACCAAAGTATCAGCATGCAAAGTAACTTAACAAATCAATCTTTAAACTTAAACATAAGGAGATCATCGTCGTCTTAGCGAACATATGACGTTTCAGTTCCTTAAAGTTCATCTCAATTGTATACAAAGTCTGGGTTTGTTGGTGGCTTGATTACCCGTCCAGATCGTGATCTTGTTAGTTGTGGTGTTGAATCCGTTGGTTTAGCTCTGGCTGTTTCATCACTTAATTTCTTGTGCAATTTTTTCTTCATGGCTGCTAGCAGGTGATGTTTGTTCCATGGTGCAAGGTGTGTCTTTCGAAGCTCTTGCTGAAATTGCTGGAGGATCAACTGGTGTTGGATCACGATCTGGCAGATTTGTTGTAAATCTTACAGGGACCTGCGGCTGGGGTCGCTGTTGTGCAAGGGTCGTGTGACGCGGTTTGATGTCACGCTTATTTCGCCTTAGCTGCCTGTCGCTCTTTTCGTTGATTATCCAGAACGAGTCTGGCGAGGTATCATTTGAATCAATGTACCCTGGTTTCCACTCATCCGAATCATCATCAGTGAACCAGATAGGCTGATTAGGAAGATAGACGTTCTGGTCATGCTTCAAGGGTTTCAGATGCGCTGAACGCTTGACATTGAGGTTGACTTTTTGCTGATCTGTCAGTGGAGTTGGCTTCATGGACATGCTGAGACGGGTGTTAATTGGTCTACCGTAGAACAGTTCCGCAAGCGATGGTAATGTGTCACTGATTGGAGTATCAAGGTACGTTATCAGAGCTTTGGTTATGTCAGTGTCGCTTGCGCTCTTCTTTAGAATCTGTTCGACTGTAGCGATTGACCTTTCCACTCGACCGTTATTCTGATGATGGTATGGACTGGATGTTACATGGCCAATGTCAAGCTTATCACAAAAGCATCGAAACTTTTCAGACTGAACCATGGGCCATTGCCAGAAATGATCTTTTCAGGTAGCCCAAACTTCCTAGATGTTGTTTAGTGCTTTAGTAAGAGCTTCAGTTGTCTCGCTGGAAAGGGTGTCATAGGTGAGAAAACTAGAATAGTAGTCGACTGTGACCACGGCTCGTGGCGCTGGAATTGCACCACATCTACGCCCAGTAACTCCAATGAACGAGTTGCTGAGATCTGTCGATCTGGAGGTCTGGGCTTCTCGTTGCCATGCCTTTGGCATTCATCGCACTTTTGGACCATCTCACTGATGTCATCTTGTAACTATGGCCAATACACAGTGCGCCTTGCACGTTAGAGCATTGAAGTGGGACTTTGATGTGCATCGTGTAGGCGGGCGAGTGTTCCAGGTCTCATGCTTGCGGGAATGATAACTCTGCTAGCTTTCATGACAAGTCCGTCCAGGATGGTCAACTCATCTCGGAAGCACCAATGGGGATGCATATTATCCGGAAGATCTTGCATGCTATCTGGCCATCCAGTAATGATGAGGTCAGTTAGTGAGGCTAAAGTGGAGTCTGCCTTCGTCTCCTCCTCAAGACGTGTTTGCTCCACCTTCAGGACTCGTGCAATATTGATGTCTAAACCAGGGATCTTGAACGAGCCGAGATAGAGAGTCTTCAAGTAACACACTCTTGGACCCAACATACTTCACTTGGGTGTCATATTTGGAGAGATGTAATAGCATTCTTTGCAATCTGGGTGGTGTCAGGCTGACTGGTTTCTGAAAGATGGCCTGCAGGGGTTTGTGATCTGTGTGCACGGTGATTTTTCGCCCAAACGTATATCCATGCAGCTTTTCGCAAGCAAATAGGATAGCCAACAGTTCCCGTTCTATGTTGGTGTAATTAGCTTCAGGAGGTGTGAGTGCCTTGCTGAGAAAACGCACAAGTTTGCCGTCTTGGATCAGGACTGCACCTATACCTTTCAAAGAGGCATCAGTCTCGATGATGGCTGGGTTGTTTGGGTCATAGTGGATAAGCTCCACTGCACTGGCAATGTCGTTCTTGACGGTATTCAGTTCCTTTTGCATATCATTGGTCCATACAAAGTGGCTGTCGCGTTTCAGCAAGCTACGCATGAGATGGGTCTTCTTGGTCAAATTGGGGATGAATGTAGACATAAAGTTCACAGTTCCCAGCAAGCTCTGTAGCTCCTGCTTATCGGTTGGCGCAGCAAGTGCTGTGATGGCTTTCACTTTCTTTGGACATGGCTGGACACCTTGTGGAGTGATGATACGTCCAAAGTACTCAATCTGCTGTTTCTTAATGAAGCACTTGTGTCCTGCTTTGCGTGCTTTTTCTACAGTCTCCAGCAAGTGAATGTCGTGACGTTCCTCTGTTGACCCTTGTACCTTGACATCATCTGCACATGAGAATGTTCCTGGAATGCCAGCTAGGATTCGATCCATGTGCTCACAGAAGATTTCAGAAGATGCTGACAATCCAAAGGGCAAGCGAACAAAGCAGTACTTCTTGAATGGTGTGTTGAATGCAGTGAGAGGCTGGCTCTGCTCATCAAGTTATTTGGTCCAGTACCCGCTCTTGGCATCTAGTGTGGAGAAGTACTAAACGTCTTCCCAAGATGCCGTGTAGTGGATGTTGCGGATGAGGTACCTATTCAAGTTTCTTGGATCAAGGCATAGACGCAGGGTTCCATCCTTTTTGACAACAGTCACTAGATTATGTACCCACTCGGTAGTTTCGGGCAGGCTCGGATGATTCCTTCCTGTTCCATTTTGTCTAGTTCCTTCCTTAGCTGTGGCATGATGCTTTGCGGTACAGCACGGGGTGGTAGTTGAACTTGTTTTGCTTCTGGTGAGAGTTTAAGGCTGCCCTCTCCTTCAAAGAGACAAACCTGACCATCAAAGGTCTCAGGGAAGATCTGCTTCAGGCCCTCCAAAGGATCACCTGTTTTCTTTCCAAGTGGCAGATGTTTCTTCCACTTCTTTTGAAGACTGTCATAATCAGCCTCTGATTCTTCAGTGATGTGTACAGCCTCAACATGGCATGGCTCCATAGATATGCTTTGTTGTATGCACACGGGTGCAATAGTTACAAGTTTGAATTCTTTGAAGAATCCAATACCAAGAATGAAAGCACATTCCTGTTTGGTGACATAGAATCTTGATTTGGCAGTGATGTCATTGCAGGTGACACTGATCTCCACAAATCCACAGTTCTGAAGGTCTGCTCCAGACATTCCTCCGATAACGGCACTGCTTGGTTTTAGGTCTTTCTTGGAGAGCCCGATTTTTGAAAGCATGGAAGTTGGCATGCAGGGTACCATTGCACCAGTGTCAACTTTGCCTCTGATCTCATAGGATGGACTGCTGTCGCCTATTGGGTGAAACAATATTGGAGCGAATACTTCACGTGACTTTTGATTGTCCACAGCATGTATAGATACAACACTTAAGTCAAAGTCATACTCATATTCACTGCTGCCGTCGTCAGGGTCGACGCCTACAACAAGTTGGTGCTTGAACTTCTTACCTTTGTCTACCCTTTCTTTTGAAGGCAGGCTCGTTCAAAGTGGCCTTGTTTGCCACAGAATGTTCATGTTGTAGCCTTGGCTGGGCACTTGTCGCGGGGATGGGGATATCCGTTGCACCAGATACAGGATTTCTTTCCTCCTGACATTTTGCTATCTGGTTTTGACTTAGGCCTGCATGGCAATTTCCTAGACCCATTTCTTTGGGATTTCTTAGTAGGATCTTGTGCATATGACGCATCCAATTGAGTATCACTGGACTCTTTAAACTTTTTGATGGTGGCCTCAAAGGCTTCATATTTTCCCATAAACTCCAAATAATCCTTAACAGACACTTCTTTTCCTATCGCCATTAGTTTTCGTTTGCAATCCTTACTTATGCAGCCATGTATAAGCTTGTCTACAATGAGAAAGTTAGTATTCTCCGGAAGCTCAGCTTGCCGATACAAATCTAGGAGTCGGGAGTAGTAACTGGTCGTGTTTTCATCAGTTTTCTGTCGGGCAGTGTAGAATTCTTCTCGCTTTTCTCTAAAGAGGGTAGAGTGTGTGAGGCACTTTGCTAATTGATCAAGGAGCTCTGTTGGTGTCGTGATCCTTAGCTCTGGATCTTCATTGAGCCTTGCCTCAATGAGAGATTCGGCATGAGCACCGGCCCAGATGAATATATGATTAATCTTTACGCGATCTGATCTTGATGCTAGAGGACCGCCTATTATTCTTTCAACTTCCTTCCTCCACAATTTGAACTGTGAATACGAGTTGTTGCAGGTCCAATCAACCTTTGTTTGGGGCATATAGTGGTTTTTAGCCATTTTGAAAGACCACTGAGCTGACAACTTTACTTTAATTTGTTACCGAAAAGTCACTTGGCAAATTTGTCAACGTCCACTTGCCTGGATTGTAGTGTATGAACTGCCTTTTGTCCTTTCTGGAGGAGTCTTGCAGAGAGTTCCCTCAACGTTGAAGACAGATTGAAGAGTGCCCGATCGAAGACAAAATCAAAATGATGCTAATGGCCCGTCAAGTGCTTTGTAAACGCTTTAAAGGATCTCAGAAGTGTGATTCGGACGTCGGGGTCACCATGTTGTAGTCTTGTCGATACACGATGCACGAGAAACTAAGACAGATGGAACAAACTCTTGACTTTAAAGTAGAAAACCAGCATGGCTACTGAGCACGAGGTTCTTCTTTAATACATCATGTAACAAAACATGAAATGTCCATAGGTCAGTCCAACATGTATATAATAAGTCACAAAATGTCCAACACAAAATACACTTGAACGGCTAATAATACAACAGTGTCAACAGTCTGCATCGCAGAACAAGTTTGATTGAATTGAACAAATTGATAGCGATTAGAAAAGTAGCTATTTATCCATTGCAGGGCCACATCACGGATACCATAGTGTTCCAGCTTGGTGAATAGGATTTCATGATTTAGGGTATCGAACGCTTTATAAAGATCCAGAAAAATACCTACAGTGGTTTCATGTTGGTCAATTGCAGACGAGATTTTATTAAGCAAATGGATTAGCGCGTGTGATGTCGAGTGATTTTTACGAAATCCAAACTGACGGCAAGTTTCGGCAAATTCGACTAAATGATTGTACATGACTTTTCAAAGAAATTGAGAAATTTGGCAGCAAAGAAACAGGTCTATAATTTACAAAAAGACTCGGATCCTCTGTTTTGTAGATGGGAATTACCTTACCAATTTTTAGTTTGTCTGGGAAAACACCTTTTGATAGAGAAAGATTAATAATGTTTACCAGAGGTGCGGAAATCAGGTGAAATGAGTGCTTTATCACACGCATAGAAATATTGTCATAACCATGGGCCTTCCTTGGCGAAAACAGGCTACAAATGTTTTCCAATTCACGAATATCGGTGGGATAATCTCTGCTCCAAGAAATGAGCGAAAAGTGGCCCAACTCACGGCGGATATGGCACTCGCAAGGTTGGGACCAATATTGGTAAAATAATTACAGAATCGGTCAGCGATGACCATGGAATCCATGATTGTTTGACCGTCGGATTTAAATGACGAGGGTGGAGATGGATTGTTCTTACGTTTGTTAATAACTTCGTTTAGTAGTTTCCAAGTTGTCCTGAGGTCATTTTTGGCATCTTCTAGCTTGGAGTCGTAATATGTACGCTTAGCAATACGTATTAAGTGGTTCAATTTGTTTTTGTAGGTTTTATACTTAAGCTCACAGGAAGTGGTGGGTGATCGAACGAATTGTTTGTACAGTCTGTTCTTCTTGTTAATGGACTTTAAGAGACCACGGCTCAGCCATGGAGAGTAGAACTTGTTCATTTGCTTGCCTTTGATAACTTTCAAAGGAAAACAGACTTCATAAATTCTGGAATATTCACTTATAAAGTCATTATAATCTTCATTGGGGTCGTCCTCTTTGATAAATAAAGACCAATTGGTGTTTGAAAGGGTGTCGTTGAATTTTTCTAAGATATTAGCATTGATTACACGAGTAACAATTTTCTTATCTCTTCTACGTGTCAGAGTTTCGTTACCAAAATAGGTAAAAACTGGTAAGTGATCAGATAAATTATTTTGAACGATGCCATTGAGAACATTTTGCGAGAGATTGTTAGTGAATTATCAATTAGTGTTGAGGCGAGTTGGTTTTGAGATAAGAGGAAAAAATGCATGCAAAAATAAGCTGTCAATAAATTCCTATGTTGGTACGTGATGGTTATATTGAAAAAGGTCTAAATTAAAATCTCCCATCACATAACAATGTTTATTGTCTTTAGTGATAATTGAGAGAATGTCATTGAATTTCTCTAGAAACAGGGCAGTGTTTTGATTTGGCGGTCTGTACACACAACCGACGATAATGTTTTTCCCTTGGGGAACAGTGACTTCGACAAAGATTGACTCAGTTACCTCTGGGTCAGAAAATTTGCATTCTTTAAGAATTTTGTACTCAATATCGTTTTGTAAATAAATGCCAAGTCCGCCGCCTATTTTTGATTTGCGATGATTGGAGACAAAATTGTATCCTGTAATATTTACAAGCTCAGAAGTAGAATCAGTTAGCCACGTTTCTGACACACCAAGAACAGAGAATGCCCCTTTGAGATTTTTGAGAATAAGATTTAGTTGAGAAAGATTTTTCAACAAACTGCGGGCATTTAAATGCAAAATGGAAAACATCGATTTCTCATTAAAGGAAGTAATCTGATCATTAACTTCTTCCTCGACCATGTATCTACTAGTCGGTAGTGGAGTCAGAAAGTTTGAGTCGGGGTTAAGATTATTTGAGAGTGGGTCAAATAATCCGGGCTGGTCTATAGGATTATATAAAAGCGAATCAATGCGATCATTAAAGTGCCATGAGACATTTCAGAAAGAGCTATATTACAGGAATTGGAGTCTAAATGATTAAAAGGAAGGATGGATTGGAGAAAAGTCTCCTCATTCATCAATTTTAGTTTCTAGCGTCAGGGATAAGAATACAAAATAATATTAAGAAAATTGTTTCACAAGTGTACTACTTAGCTCATAGGCAAGCCCTCTTGTCGAGCAAATCGATCAAGGTCTTCCTGGGTTTTGAGCCGGATAGGACGAGAGTCCTCAGACTTTCGCAGATAGACAACAAAGTTTTTTTGACCGGCAAAACCTGAAGCCATTTCGTTTGAAATTTCTTAGCATCGGCGAGTAGCTTCTGGGTCTGTGGAGTGAGGTGATCAAAAATCTTGACGTCTCCTCGAGAACATTCGGCTGGTAGATCAATCGATGTGGCAGTAACCTTGCAAGCTTCCTTCCGTAGATTGATAACTTCTTCTTTGACGATTCTTCGTGTGAATTTGCAAATAACCGGTCTCGGACCAGCAGTAGCTTGTCTTGTAGGGACGCGGTGTGCAATGTCGACATCTTGTTTATTTAAATCCACACCAGAAGCTATTAAAAGGCTTAGGCATAAAGACGTAGAGGCGGATGCCGATTCTCGCGAGTCAGTTTCGGGGAGACCAATTATCTTGACATTGTATTGG
>JAEMWC010000269.1:275000-277500 GCA_016490735.1 Pachyseris speciosa
GATGCCACTCGGAGAAGAAGCTAACCACTTTCAGCTGTGACAATTCATACGCCCTGATTTGATCCGCGAAGAGCATGCTCATTTTGTGCGTGCGGTTTCCGAACTTTCTTGCAGGGAAATTGATCTTCTTTTCGTGCTTGTCTGAGAACGTCATGACGAGGTCCACACTGAAGCCTTTGAATACGTAGCTAGGTTCTGACTCACCGGGATTCAACGTCTTTGTTCCCGAGTAACCAATGATCTGAACTGTATACTTGGTGTTGTTTACTAAGGAACAGTTCCCCATGACTACACTTGCAGCGCTACCCATCTACAGGAAATACAGGAGAGCAGTTCTTGATTATTGTTAAGGAAGAGCTGGTCCGGACACGGTACAATAGCCTCTAAAATAAAAATGTGTTACTTGCTGGCCGGAAGGGCCGGATTGGGAAAATTAAGAAACAAGCTGCTCACCTTGATATCACAAGGAGAAGAGGAAGAAGAGAAGTTCGAGGACATCGGAAGTACCCGGAAATACTAGTTTTTTGCCTCGATTTCGATGATTTTATGATCACGTGACATTCCGTCAGGTCACATGAGTCCTACAGATACATACATATTTAATAATAATCCTAGAAGTCAAAAGAAGGCCATTCCGGAATTGCGCAGGGAACTGGGGTGAGTTTCAAATTTTAAGCAATCGATAAATTTACACCGTCACATGACTCTCTCCTCCGCAGAGGCTCCCTCGGGGAGGGCCAAGGGGAGGTGGAAATGGGAGTGGGGGCGGCGCGCGATGGACGATAGGGAAAGTGCGCCCTTTCATTTTCCCTCTCCCCAGCCTCCCAACGACACAGAGACCTCTGTGAAGGAGAAGAGCCACTTGAAAGATACCGTTGAGATTGGCTATTTGACCAAGTTTGATAATTTTGTATTCAAAAGAGACCATACTATGGACTTAAAAACTCAGTTAAAAATCCATACAAACGTCACTAATTTTGAGGCTGCGTCCCCTAAAACCATATAATTAAACTCTTACAAAATTTTTACGATTTGTCTCACATTTGTAAAAATTGGCAAACAAAATGATTTTCGCCTCAGTTACTTCCAAATAGTAGATGCATGGCATAATTTTACAGTTGTCACAAAACTGAAAAATTTTTCTAAGAGTTTATATTAGGCCTAGACAGATTCTGCTTGGCAACTTTTGAGCAACTTTTACGATTTTGAGCAACTTTTTTTCGATTCTGATCTTCTTTACGGATAGTGAGCAACTTTACAGCATCTTTTCCAAATTTTAACACGTTTTCTTTGGAAATTCGCAAGAATTTCACGAGAATAGGTCGGTTGGGTATCATTTGTTGATAAATTCCAAATATGGTACCCTGCGAAGCAGGCGTACAAAGGGGAGGGAGAGGGAGGGGAAAATGGCCTCCCTCTCCCTCCCTTAGGTATGAAACGGCTCAAAAAGTGGTACTTAACCGTTGTTGAAAAGAATAAACAGGCCCGCGTGACTTTTACAAAACGTACTTACTGCGGTGCTAGGAACTTCCTACCTCTCAACTAGGATGATCCTAGGACTAGGAAGATCCTAGCGTTAGGGCCAAGTACGACCCTTTGCATGTAAACTGAATACAGAAAACATACAGTATGGCGCTAGGATGATCGGCCTTCTAGGATCTTCCTAGTTCTAAGATCTTCCTCCCTCCATGTAAAGGAGGCCTAAAATTACCAGCTTAGGAAGCGTTTTCGAAATGCCAGTTTCCGTAAGCTATTTAAGGTTTTAATGGACTACTGAAATAATTTCGAATCTAGTCGATCCGCGATGACTTTCTTTTCATCCTCAAAGCAGATAACGGGTGCATTACAGTTTATCCATCACACCTACGCACTCTAAGTGCCTTTAGAGTGGCTTCAGCTTACCAGATCATATTAATATACACTGCCAACTACTCACACGCATTATGCGTGTTGAGTCTCACGCGTGCAGACCAAAGACGGTGATCTCTCGCATTGAGGACAATTTCTCACGCCTGACTTAGAAATCCGGGTGACTTGTCCTTTAACACATTAACAACAAAAATTCAATTCAATGTCCCCCATAAATGTTCCTACAAGAGGCGCTTAATGTCGAATTTGAGTCCTTAGCTGTATCAGAACGCGCTAAAATGTCGCGTTCAATTTGCATTTGATGTACTGGAAACGAACTCAAATAGCTTCGGAAGTCATCGGTACATCTTCGGACATGTTCAGTAGTGCTCGAAAGTCATCGGGAAATCGTCGAAAGTCGCTGGAATATCTTCGGAAATTCAGGTCATGTGGGGACAAAAATCTCACGCATTTGGCTCAGAACAAGACCCTCTATGAGCACTTACTCGGAATGCCTTTGTGATGCAGAAGTCGGACGCACGGTTTCTGATTCTCGGAAACTATCGGGCTAATGTTTTGCTTTTGGGTTCGCACAAGGCCTTTTTTTTCACGTACGAGCAAAGCGTGTTAAACTGTTTTAAGAGTTCCCATT
>JAEMWC010000269.1:285000-317500 GCA_016490735.1 Pachyseris speciosa
CATGCAAACGAAAGGTGCACAAAAGGAGAAACCAAGATCGTCTACCCAGCCGAACAACTTGAGAAAAAGCAAACATATTTTGAGAGGGCGTTCTTCCCAAAGATCCCCTTCTCACGCACTGCCACGCGCTGGCTGGAACAAGAGGCGCGTAAATGCAAAACCCACATTCACCACACAATTTGTGAGCATGGGGGCGAGTGTTGGATTGAGGGAGCACCAGTGGATGGGTTCGACCTGACGACCAAGACCGTATTTCAGTTTCACGGTTGTTGGTTTCACGGGTGCCACAGGTGTAACCCCGAAAACCGCAGGGTGACAATCGAAAGGGGGAGAAATGGCAACAAGATAACACTGGAATCACGGTTTGAAGCCACCGAAAAACGCACCGCGCAACTGCGCGAGGCTGGATTCGAAGTTGTGGAGCTGTGGGGTGCCAAGTTGAACCTTTGTGAGGCGACCTTCTGCCCGAGCCCTTCACGAAAAGCTACCCCCACGCGATCCTTTATGACTTCGAAGCCGTCGGAGACTGCAATCGCCAGAAGGCCCCCAAAGAAACCCTGACGATCAAAAACGTGCCTGTGTCTATCTCCGTTTCCATCGCAGACACACTGGAACCAGAGCCCACGCACATTTGCGATAAAGACCCATCCGTTTTGATCCAACACTTCATTGAAGAGTTGGAGCGGAGGGGAAGAAACATTCAAGCAGCGGTGCGGGCCGAGTTCCTGCCTTCCAACTTTGAGTTCCTCCCCACAAAGCAGCGGAGGTTTATCGAAGAATGGTGGGACCAGGTCCCGACCCTCGGTTTCAACTCTGGGAATTATGACTTGAACTTCATCAGGAAACACTGGGGCAGCTGACCAACATGACCAAAAAGCCCAATGTCGCGAAAAGAGCCAACAAGATTATGTACATTACCACAAACGGATTTCGATTTCTCGACATCGCCAACTACCTTGGCCAAGGAACCAGCTATGACAAATGGGTGAAAGCTTTCGAGTGCGAGGGCGAAACCTCATGGTTCCCGTACGAATGGTTTGAAACGCCCGTCAAGCTCGATTACGAAGGGCTCCCACCTTATTCCGAGTGGTTTTCCAAACTGCATTGACAGTACGTGCTGACGCTGGATGAATATGCGCGGTGCCAACGCTTGTTCCAAGAAAAGGGCATGCCGACCTTCGCAGATTGGCTGCGGTATTACAACAACTTGGACGTGGCGCCGGGGCTGGAGGCATTGAATAAAATGCGGAGTTTCTACACGAACAGGGCATTGAAATTTTGAAAGACGCAGTGTCGATCTCATGGGTCAGCATGCATTATCTCCTCCTGGGTGCCGTCGAAAGAGGCGCCGAGTTGTGGACGCCAGCGGAGGAAGCCTACGAGATGTTGAAAGGCGCGGTGGTTGGTGGTCCAAGCATTGTTTTCACAAGGTACCGTGAAGAAGGGGAAACCACCATCCGCAGCCACCAAGTCCCGAGCCTTCGCCCGTGCCGGAGGATCGTGGGGTACGACGCCAACGCTTTGTACCTTTCAACAATGTTGCAGGACATGCCCATGTGCCACAAAACATGCTGGATTACCTGCAGCACACCGGCAGAAGCCGCTCAGACGGGGAAAAGCTGGTGGGTGAGCTGGCTGCGGAAAAAATGTTGGTCTTAATCATAGCGGTTCACAGCACTATCGACTACCAAGCCGCCAAACCCTTCACCTGGTTTGTAGAAGAAGTCACCACCACCCGGCGGACAGGCGACACAGACAAAGGCAAAGCACTCCTTGCCGACAAATTCAAGCTGCTGGGGAACAGTGCTTATGGGAAGATGATTGAAGCAGTGGAGCGGCAAACGAAGGTGATTTACACGCGAGACAAGAAAGTCGTCGACAGAGCCTTGCGGAGCCCGTTCTTCGAGGATCTGGACGAAATCGGGGACGCGTACGAGTTGGAAAGCCAGAAGCCAAAGATCGTGATCAAGAGGCCCTTCCAAGTTGGAATTCTGGTGTACCAGCTGGCGAAGCTGCGGACGCTTGAGCTCTACTACGACTTCCTGGACAAGTACGTCGACCGCAAAGACTTCGAGCTGATCCAGATGAATACCAACAGCAGTTACATAGCTATCAGCGGCGAAAAGCTGGAAGATGTCGTGAAACCAGAAATGCTGGCGGAATTTGAGGCGGACAAAAAGAACTGGCTGGTGTGGGACAAGTGGAGCGGGCGCACCCCTAATCTTTTCAAACGCGAGTGCGAAGGTCAGTAATTGATTGCGACCTGCTCGAAGTGTTATTTCACAGACGTCGACGGCTCTGAGGAACATGCCAAGTTCAGCACGAAGGGGATGTCGAAGACGCAAAACAAAGTCACTTGGCAGCGTTTCAAGGCTGCACTCGAGGGACACAAACTCATGGTGGACAACCGGGGTTTTCGTCTGAAAGGAGGGCAGATGGTTACGTACCACCAACAGAAGGTGGGCCTGAGCGTGTACTACGACAAACGGCGGGTGCTGCCCGACGGTATTCACACGGAGCCTCTCGAATATTAGCAAGGCTGACAGGAGGGAGCTCAGTGCCGGGCGGAACAACCATCAACTCTTCATGCACGAAACTGCGCTGGAGTCCATTGTGGCCTCCCGTTTCGGGGCAGGAAATCCAATAAATGACAGGTTGGCCCGGTCTCACCACGATCCTGTCAACCTCGAACACATTCAAAGACCAAGCAGGGTCTGTGGCCCATTGCATACCACCTTCCAACTCACCAGGTCGAAACAAATAGCGCACTTCCACACCAGGGGGGAGCTTTTTTCGACCACACCAACAGGTCTGAGAGCGGCAGCAACCCTTGGAAGCCTTGCCACCCACACAACAGACCGCACACCCTCCGGCAGCCGCATTTTGAGTGCGTACCGGTGCCCGAACAAACGCTCGGCAAGTGTGCGGTTGAAGCATTCCACAATCGCCTGGTCGTGGTGATCTTCAACACGCCCACAGCAAATGCCCGTTCAATGCGCCTCCATGACTCTGGAAACATCCCCCATGAACTCCCGCCCCAGGTCCAGTTGCAGCAGCTTTGGTCATTTGAGAGGGCCTCGCTTGTAATATCCTTTCAAAGGCCCAAGCCACCTCGTCAGAATTTTTCGAGATCAGGGGCTCAGCTGCCTCGAAGCGGCTGGCCACGTCGACCACAGTCAGCGCATATTTGAAAGTTTTGCGCCCCACCCTGTCGTGTGGCATGAAGAGCAGGTCAGCTTGGTGCACCGCATTGGGTGTTGGCACGTCAAACTTCGGTCGAGGAACGTTCCGCGGCACGGGAAGAAAGATCTGCCAAGGCGCCTGCTTTCTCAACCACTGTTTGGCAACACTTTCCGAAACCTTTGCGGTTTGTGCCAGTTTTTTCACCGCAGCCAGGCCTTTCCAATAACCTTTCGGGCTGTAGTACATTTTTGAAAGGCGCTTTTGCACGGCAGGATTTTTTTTCATTGAACCTATAAAACAGTGGAAAAGATGAATGTGAGGGTGTGCTGTGGGGAAACGATGGTTGAGAACCATGAGAATTTTGAACTTGTTTGCCAAAATTGCCAAAGGGTTGAGGATCTCGACACCCCAACCAAAACCAGGGAGGAGGTGGGGTGGACAGCCAACCCTGTTTCATACACCCACCTTCGGAAAATTTTCAAGAAGCACGGAATATTCGACGCCGTCAACACCATTTTGGATGGAGGGTGAGAACTCTGTGACCCGCCTCGGTGGAAGTTTTGGGTGGGTGGGGGGGGGGGGGGGGGTCTCATCCGCGATTTCAGAGAATTTTTCTTTTCCAAGTCGGTAAATTTCATTTGCTTTTTGAATGATTACTTTCGAGCAGTTCCAGAAAAGGTTTGGCCGCGGAAAAAGGACATTCTCGCGAACCTCTCTCCTGCTGTCTAAAAATCCACCCAGCAACGCGTCGCCGGGCGAAAGAAAGGTTCGATGAATAGTGGTGGGACTTGAACCGAACAACATAAACCGCATTCACTCCACAACAAAACGTTTGGCGTATTTCGCATTGCGAAAAGGGGCCTCAGGTGGTGGCCAAGAAGGGCAGCAAAAAGATTCGTCAGCTGCTTCAGAAATGAAAGGTGGCTGCTCCACGAAGGCAGACTCCTGCCTCAGACTCAATGGTGAAAGTCAGCCAAATTTTGGCCAACCAACTGTGAACCTGCCTTGGGGCAGGAAAATCCCTTTCTTGAAGAAAAAATTTGTTTGGTTTGTATACAGCGATGTTCAGAGCGCCCCGCTTCCTTGAGAAGGTAGACTACCTCCAATTCCAACTGAAAACCCCGCTCACGCTGCCTGGAAACGGGCAAACTCAAACCAAAGGTGGGTTGGTCATCGATGTAAAAGACCGAGACGTCATTCTCGACTGGTACAACGCCTATTTCAGGGTGCAGTACGAGCTTCAGGCAAAGGCCGACGGAGCTTTGGTGGCGGCTCCTGAGCTGGAGTACGATGGGGAAGACCAAATACGGATACTCCGAAACCTGATCGACTTCAGCTACAGGAGAAACGATGTCCACACGGGAACCCTGCTGAATGTGGCAAACTACTCGACGCTTTACCCCATCATCTATTTCGACCTCCGACCGACGAAGGAGAGCATGACTGGGGATGAAAATAAGTTGGTTTTGCACTACCGCTTGAACCAAGCCGCCACGGCTGATTACCGCCTGTATGCTGCCGTCCTGAATGAGGAAGAGGTCATTGTGAACCAGGTTGGAAATGAGTTGGTTGTTGTTTGAGTGCGGCGCAGGAAAATTTTCTCATCTGATATAAGATGCCAACTGTGTATCACCCATTCAAGCTCGCTCTGTCCGCCGGTTAAAGAGCCGGCCTCGCGAAGGCCGCAAAAGACAGGGCGGCTATGACTCTTCGTGTCAAGCCGGGACAAATCGGCAACGGCGACGACCTTTTGTTGACCGCCACGCAAATCAACCACCTCAAAAAGGCCGCCAGCGCTGGTCGTGGCGCAGATGCTGCGTTGAGCAAAACGCAGATGACCAAAATTGCCCCGCGTGGTGGCAACCTCTTATCCGTGGTGCTCAGTTTGCCTCGGGCCACTGCCCCTCACCGTGGGCAAAGCTTTGGGAATGGCCAGTCTCAGCTTCGGCGCGGAACAGGTTTTGAAAAAAAAATTTTGGAAACGGCTTCGGCCCCCAGGAAGTTCAGTTGTACAAACTCGTACAGATGCTGTCTGTTACTTTCATAACACAATAATTCGTTTTGTTTATATTTAGCCGTGATTCGTATCTTGTTTCTCGTTGATTATTTACTTATGGTGCGACTGTACACATTTGCATGATAGTTTAAGCGATCGGATTTCATTATGCAAGCTACGTAGTTCCTTTAGAGGTCTTATCGTTACAACGCTACTTGCTGGCTACACGCTACCTTTTCCACCGCTACATATCAAGCTGCCCATAGTCGCTAGGAGCCAGACTAAATTCGAACGAAAATGTAACCCGAGTGGTTACATGTGTGGCGATAGTCGTAGGCGATAAACTGAATCCAGACAATCGTAACGCACAACAAAACTCATCACAAGTCTCATCGCTACGCGAAGCTACACATCGAATCGCTTTCATTTGCTCTCCAAGTTATGGTTTCAATTGTCAACTTCACTACTAGTCTATTGTTCAACTAAGCTGCGGTCTTCACGTTACACCAATTAAAGATCATTCGGTTTGTTTCTGTTGTGCGTTACGATTGTCTGGATTCAGTTTATCGCCTACGACTATCGCCACACATGTAACCACTCGGGTTACACTGTCTCCCACCCAAAAACAGGCCCTTGAAAAGTACCTTGTCGGAAAGGTTTTGGTCCGTGGCAGTGAGGCTGCACAATATGGTGGGTTTCTCGGAATGCTCGCCTCGATTGGTGTTTCTCTTGCCATAAGCCTCATCCAAAAACTTTTGGGAAAGGGGATGCGCACACACCCACGTTCAAGGTGTTCCGCCCCTCGCCTTCCACAAGCATCTCCCCAGGGAAGCGGCATGCAAATGAGACCCCCTCCTGTCTTAAGTCGATGGGAGGATTAGGAGCACTTGAAGATGGGGCGAGGGAAAAAAAATGAAGTTCAAGGACGTGACCCTTTCCAACTTTGACCTGTTGAATTGGTGTGAATATCTGCGCATCCCACTCAAGGATATCTTCTCCCGCAACCAGGCCAAACCCCTGCACCATTCATCATGCATCATCAACTTGGATGATTTCGGAAGTTTGGGGACACATTGGGTTTGCTGCTGGAAGGGAAAGCGGGAGATGGAGTATTTCGACTCCTTCGGTATGCCACCCCCAAATTAATGGGAGCAGGAAATGAGAAAGTTGGGCCATAAAACCTTTCTTCGGAATAAAAACCAAATCCAGTGGATCGGAAGTTTCAGGTGTGGGTACTTCTGTCTGCTTTTCCTCAATGAACGCAACAAAGGCACAACTTACGAAGACGTTCTCAAGATGTTTTCACCCGATGTGCATCACAACGAGCGAGTTGTGAAAAATTATTTCATTAATATACCTTGACCAATGGCTGATTGGTATTGTGTGCGGGACAAACGCAAAACACCGAACGTGCCCGGGTTTGAACGGGTTGTCATGACCAAAAAACAACCGTAAAGTGGGAAAAGCCAAGTGCGCGGTTTGTGGCATGACGAAAACGATATTTCTGCCGGGAAACTGACGGGGCCCTCTCGCGCAGAGGGCTCTGGTGTTTTGTCTGATCTTACGGGCACTGCGCTCGACTTCACTTTGCAACATGGGGTTCCCTTCCTCGTGAAAAAAGGGGTGGAGGCCGGCCACTATTATGCTTCTGAGGCTCTTCGCAACCCGCAGCTTCAGAGAAAAGCAATCAACTATGGGCTGCACAAGGCCACCCCAGTTTTGGAAAAGGTTGGCAGTGAGCTGCTGGACCAGCTTTCCATAAAGGTACGGCCCAACATCCGTTACAAAACCGACAGACCTGATCTTGACGGCGCAGGTCTTGGTGATCTTTTTTACCCACGCTTCATTTCACAAGGTGTGTTGGTACCCAAGTTTGCGACCAACCCGAAGTTTTTGAAAGCTTTCGCCAAAGCGGGGTACAACCACCATGGGTTCGCAGATGTTTTCAAGAAAACCCTGCGCAATTATTATGGTTCGGGGGTGGATGTTCGTGAAATGATCGGGAAATTACTGGCGCCAAAAAAAGGTTGGACCATACCCGGCCACAACTATTCCGGCCCTTATAAACCCCTCGAAAAACAGCTGAAGTTTGACCCTGAAATTGGCGAATTACTTGAAATCTTTCAAAAGCCAACTGGCCCTTCCGACGCGGTGGCAATGCAGCATGATGATGCGATTACAGCAGTTGTGATTTTCGTGCGAAGAAGTACGGAGAGGACGATAAAAAGTGCAAGCATGTTGCCGACCGAAAAATGGTCAAGGCGCTTGACGCGATTCCGTGCAACAACAGACAATGAGGACACGCGTTGGCCCAAAACGCGATCAGTGTGAAAGAGGAACTTGGACTGGGAGGTTGCCAAACCGCGATGAGCTGTTTCAAAACTCTTCGCTTTCTTCCGTGTCCTCAGAATATTCCTGTGCCGCTTTGGCCAAATGCACCGCTTTGCAGTAAAGTGTTTGGTATTTTTTTGGAACACCTTCAAGTTCTTCGGGAAGCAATTCTTCTTTTTCTGTTGAGTTTTTCTTTGATGAGCGGCCATACATTTTTGCAACATTATCTAACTTCTTTTTTGCATTTTTGTATTTAGCGCGCTCCTTTTCTATCCTTTTCTATCCTTTTCTATCTTCGTCTTTGAAAACAGAATGAATGAAACTTATAAGGACGGAAGGTAGAAATTTTTTCCCCTCATTGCACGCCTGGAGAAATCGTGGGTCGATTGTTTGGCTGTTTGCCATTGTACCACCCCCTCCCCTCTATCTAAAAGACGGAACGGCGGTGGAGAAAAGGGCGCGATGGTTTCAAAAATTTTTTTTGAGTTTTGAAAGCCCATGTTGTTCAAGTTCAATTACAACTCTCAGGAATTCCTCCGTAACCACTTCCTCAAGGGTTTTGTTGGGTCGCAATAATTTACTTGCAAAGGGCACCACGACCCCACACAGTGCGAACAGAAATGTGGCAACCATGGGTACACGTTATCTATTACCCACTTTTCTTCAATATCCTCCATCTCATACCACTGGCACAATACATGATCCCTATTTTTCAACCAGCAGGCCCAACAACGACCGTTACGTCGGCAAAAGTTGCATTTCCCACAGCTGGCCACAAGGGTGTAACAGGAAGAGATCTCGGTGTACTCCATCCCTTCCTGCTCTTTTTTTGTCCATGAGTTTCGCAGCAATTGTCTCCTTGAGGATTTTTTCCCTCAACTCCAGTGGGAGTTGGTTGACAGCTTCCAAGATATCCATTTATCTTGGAGTGTTAAGGTTTAATTGATGGCCTTCAATGAAAAAAGGTCAGAATAGTTTACATCCTTTATCCACCAATTCTACCAAATCATTACGTACATTCGGGTTACCATGAGATGCGCACGCACCGCCGCAGGGCAGTGCACAGATCATTCGCCGTTGGTTCGGTTGTGTGGATAATAGCTCTTCAGTTATCCGTCTTTTGGCCGCTTCTGGTCGCGGTAAGTTAAACGTTTTTTGTTCATTTGCTTTGTTTTTTCTTTTTACAGAGGACGCGTTCCACTGTATCCAGGTTTTTTACGACCTGAATATTCTTCGTGTCCTGTGACGCGTCACAGTGTTTTGCTCGGCTGTTCGGCCGAATAGACTCAAGGACGTGTTCTGAGTCAATTTACTTGTAGTGTACCGCGTTTATACCCATTGACACGACACAGTTCTCGTTTATTTTACGAGCCGGTTGTTTTTACGTTCAGTCTCAACGAGTTTGTGACTAGCGTATTTAGACGTTCATTAAAACTACGTGGCGGACGAGTCCGCCATTTTGTACTGCAAGCGACTTATCTTGCTAATTTTTTCGTCTTTTTAGACGATGGCGTCCCAGGCTCAAAACCCTGAAAACGTTGGGAATTCAAGAGGGCCTTCGCTATCGGAGTTTAAGGCTATGTTTGCCGAACTTTTGGATGGCACCAAGAAGGATATCTTACATGTAGCTCAAGTGCAAGAATCCATTGAGCAAGTTTATGCAGATTTTGAGTATGTTGAGACCGACCCTGAGGGTGGTGAAGCAGGTTCTGTGACGAGTCCAGATGCTGCTGTTGTAACTAAAATCGACGAATTTATTCAGCCTAAAACTTCAGACCATGCTGACGGGTCAAGTAGTGGCTCTTTCAAGGTGCTGGCAGAGGAATTTAGTGTTGCAGAGAAAACATCTCCTGCCATTGATGCAAGCCTGGCGGACATAGTAAAGAGTTTGCTTACAGAGAAACTTTCTAAAGATAAGTTGACTGAGGTCCAAAACAAGTACCTGAGACCTGAAAATTGCACCAACTTGGTTGCTCCAAAGATAAACAAGCAGATTTGGCAGCAATTACGTCAGGAGACTAGAAATAGTGATTCAGCATTTCAGAAGGCGCAGTCTCTGGTATTGTCCGGGTTATATGCTATACTCCAGTTATGTAATAACTCCAGTGGGGATCAGAGAAATGTCTTGACCCACACAGCAGTCCTGCTGTTGTCAGCAAATAGAGAGCTTAATCTGAAACGCAGGGATCTCTTTCGTCCTGATCTCAACAAGCAATATGCCTAATTATGCAACCCGTCCACTCCTGTGTCATCCTTCTTGTTCGGGATGACCTGAACAAGAAGGTGGAGGAGTTAACAAAGTCACAAAAGCTCAGCAGTAAAGTCACATCTAAGAAGCGCATGGAACCTTAAAAAAGTCCCAGCTGCTAGAGGCGTGCGTGGTCGCGGCCGTTTCAGTCAGAGTGCTGGCAGGGGGAGATCCTCTACAAATTCTTTTTTGTCCAAGGCCGGGACCAAGCTCGGCCCCAGCAGCATCCCAAGTCTTCGTCAACCAAGACCCAATGGGATCACCATCGGAGGTAAGACACAACGTTATTGTTAGTGCTATAACAAATCAGACTCCCTTTAAGGCAGGAGGGTTGCGAGATTATCTTCATGTGTGGAAGACGATGACGTCAGATCCCTTTATCTTGGATGCAATTGCTCACTGTCATATTGAATTTGACTGGGAACCAGGAGTATGCACTAGTGTTTCTAGGCCTTCCTACTCCTTTACTGAATCTGAGAAGTCTATCATTGACAATGAGGTAGAAAAGTTCCTTCTGAAAGGGATAATAAGGCTATCCTCACATGAGGATGGTCAGGTAATATCTCCTATTTCACACGACCTAAGAAAGATGGGTCTCACAGGGTTATATTTAACCTAAAGAAACTGAATGAGTCAGTTACCTACCACCATTTTAAAATGGACACTTAAGAAACAGCTATCAGGCTTGTGAGGCCTGGATGTTACATGACATCTATAGACCTCAAGGATGCATGTTACTCTATCCCTATTGCATTGGAACACCAGAAATATCTGAAATTTATTTGGAGAGATCAATTCTATGCCTTCACTAGTCTACCCATGGGGTTGACTAGTAGTCCTAGAATTTTTACCAAAATTTTGAAACCTATCTTTAGCTACTTGAGAAGTCAGTTTGGCCACACTTGTCTGGGCTATATTGATGATTCCTTTTATCTAGAAGATAGTTATTTCGAATGTGAGGAAGCTACTTTACATGCAGTGCAGCTTTTTGGCAACCCGGGTTTTAAAATCCATCCTGAAAAGTCGGTAGTCATACCTACACAGACTTTGGAGTTTTTAGGATTCATTTTAAACTCTATTCTCATGCTAGTTACTTTGACAAACAGGAAACCTGTCAAAATTCTGCAATTATGTCAAACATTTTCAGTTTCTTATAAGGAGTTTACAATCCGTGAAGTTGCATCTTTTCTTGGGACCTTGGTCTCTAGCTTCCCAGGGGTGGAGACCCTTGCATTATCGCCACATTGAGGTTGATAAAGAAAGAAATTTGAAATTGAACCAGGGGAATTATGACTCCTTCATGACCTTGTCTCATGGTAGTTTGGAAGAAGTTCACTGGTGGTCTGCCAATATTCAGACAGCTTCTAGGAGAATCCTTCACAACAGTCCAGATTTAGGTGTTTACACTGATGCATCTCAAACAGGTTGGGGTGCTCATATCGAACATGGGACTAACACTTGTGGCATTTGGTCTAAGTCTGAGTCTTCGAAACGCATAAATTATTTAGAGTTGTTGGCAGTTAAACTTGCTATGTGCTCCCTGCTTGATGGCAGGAGCAACATTCATGTGAGGGTTATGTCTGACAATACCACTGCTGTTTCCTACATCAATGCTATGGGAGGTTGTAGATCATTAGAATGCAATTCCCTCACTAAGGAAATTTGGGATTGGGCCATTGGCAGAAATATTTGGTTATCAGCAGCCCATATTCCAGGTTCTAGTAATGTTGATGCTGATCAGTTGTCTCGAAATTTGAACTTGAGCCTTGAGTGGATGCTTTCAGCTCCCATATTTGAGAGTATAGTCTCTTCTTTTGGCAAGCCGAATATTGGTCTCTTTGCTAGTAGACTTAATGCTCAGGTGGAGGATTATGTTTCTTGGAGGCCACACCCGATGGCTAGATTTGCAGATGCCTTTAGCATAGAGTGGTCATAGTTTTTCTTTTACGCTTTTCTTCCTTTTTGTCTTGTTTGCAGGTGTGTGCAAAAGATAATGCACGACAAGGCATCGGGAATTCTGTTAATTCCTCTGTGGACAACTCAACCTTATTTTACGGTTGTACTGAGCCTTCTAATAGACACACCATGCATAGTGAAGGCATCAGCTCAGAATCTGATTCACCCAACTCTGGACGGCCCCCATCCTCTTCACCACCGGCTGGAGTTACTGGTATGCAAATTATCAGGGGATCCTTGCAAAAGTCAGAGATTTCGCCAGACCTTGTCGACGTCATCATGCATTCCTGGAGGGACAGTACACAAAAACAGTACAAAGTGTATATCAACAAGTGGTTGTAAAGGGTCACATGATCCATTGCATCCCACTGTAAGGGCTGTACTTTCTTTTCTGCACAGTCTCTTCAAGAGTGGCTTAAGTTACTCGGCGTTGAATACAGCTCGTTCTGCAGTCTCCAATATTGACATGAATGTCGGTGTTACTCCAGATCATAGACCAGTTGGAAAGCACTTCCTTGTTTGCCGGTACCTTAAAGGTGTATTCAACAAGCTCAAGCCTGTGCCAAAGTACAACAACATTTGGCCTGTGGACACTGTCCTTGATTACTTAAGGTTGTTTTGGCCCTTAGATGAAATCAGTTTGAAGGAACTCACCTTGAAATTAGTCATGTTGATTGCCTTGACTACAGGACAAAGGTGTCAAACTTTGACTTTTTTTAGACATGTCTGAGCAGTATATGCAGAGAAATTAGGAGTGCTTTAATTTTGCCTTAACAGAGCACCTTAAGCAAGACAAACCTGGTAAAGTTTTTGGCAATCTACGCCTTTACAAGTATCCAGTTAGAGAATTGTGTTTATGAAACTTTAGATTATTACCTTAGGGCCACTGAGAAGCTGAGAAATTCTTCCAAATTGCTTGTCTCATACATTAAGCCGTATAGGGCAGTAACCTCGGCCACTATTGGGCGGTGGCTCAAAACTTTGTTAGGCCAGGCAGGCATTGATACTGAAATATTTTCCGGCCATAGCACTAAGTGTGCTTCAACAAGTAAGGCTCTTATGTCTGTTTCCGTTGATGTAATCTTGGCTACAGCTGGCTGGAATGAGGAATCTACTTTTCGGAAGTTTTACAATACGCCAGTCGCTGTAACAAACCAGATGGGTGTAGCATTTCTTAAATAGGCTTATACCTTGTACAACATAAATGCATCATTTGAAGATGTTTGTTATTAAAGTGTCAAGTAGGTTTTTCTCTACCCTCTTGGGGTGCTTTGTCATTTTGTTCCCACTGCGTTTAAGTCTCATGGTAACCCGGATGTACGTAATGATTTGGTAGAATTGAAAAATAAACAAGACTTACCTGTAAGTTGAAGTTTGTTGATAATTCTGCCAAATCATTAGTAGTACAGTAGGGTTAACATGCCCATTACACCCATATAATTACCCACCCTCTCTTTTATTGACTTTCTGTCGTCTTAGTACTACGATTTTTACGTCGTTCAGTCTGTGCTAAGGTGTTCACAAAATGCTTCAAAAACTGACCTGCGGCGGTGCGTGCGCATCTCATGTTAACCCTACTGTACTACTAATGATTTGGCAGAATTATTAACAAACTTCAACTTACAGGTAAGTCTTGTTTATTTTTCAGTCATCTAGGTGGTGTTCGGCATCTAAAGGATCAATAATTCTATGAAGGCGGTTTTTGTTTTGCAAACACAGCCAACAATAGCCATGCAAATTGGGACAGCGGAAATGTTCGCGGCATCTTTTGTCTGCAAACCTTCAATTTCACAAAAGTTTTTCCCCCCGAGATCAAACAAAAGCAAATCAAGCTCTTCATGAACTTTCCCCCACCCCATTTCATTTCGATGAACAACCTTTTGTTTGGCCATCTCCTAAAGAATTTTTACCCTCAACTCGGGAGGGAGTTGACTGAGCCTTTCCTGCAGATCTTCTGTGAAGGGGGTGCTATTGTTCAAAACACCCTCTCCGCGAGAGGGAGGGAAAAAAAACAGGAAAGATGAACCGAAACAAAGGTACCAACAGTTCCCCGTGCACCAAACCCCAACCCATTTTTTCACGCTCCTTCAGCTGGTTTTGGGTGTGGAAATGAAGGATTTTCTCCCGCAACACGGGTGGGAGGATGCGGATCTGCCCCATCAAATCAATTTATAACAAAGCGCAGATCTTCAATTGGCAGTTCTTCAAAACGTTTCATCGAGCAACCACTTTTGCATATACTCCTTTTCGGGGGTTTTGAGAAGGTTAAAAACAATAAAAGAGATGTCGCCACAAATTTTGTGAATGTTTTTTGTTCTCTTGATGAATCGCCAAGGGTATTCATCCTTCTCCAATAAGGAGCGCACAAACAACATTGGCGCGAACTCCTCGGGGAGGTTTTCGTTGTCCAACCCTTTCAACCATCTGTTGATTCTCAAGATCAATTTGCGCCTTATGATGCGGCGTTCGTCACCCATTTTGTCTTGACGCCCCATTTTTTCAATGGACTGTGTCATAAAACCACTCGTTGGTTAACCACCTGTTCGTGCACCACTCCTTTTCATCTTCGGGGAGGGAATGACGAACCCTGTACGATATGAGCGCGAAGGTGTCAATGATATAGGTTTCCCCTGTTTGCAAAATAAATTACCATGGAGGCGCGTTGTTTTGTAAGAGCTCGCGCACGATCAACATTGGGTTGTTATCTATTGAGTCCTTGTTTTCTTTGTTCTCCAACCACTTGTCTATTTCTGCGACGAGCGCGCGTCTTATGTTGTGACGTTTCAGCCACTCCGTCATCGCTCTCCCTACCACACCCTTCTCTCTAATTGGACGGCCCCATTACAAAGACAAGATAAATTACCTATTTGGGAACAACCGCCTTTGCAATAAATTTGATTGAGTTTACCAAAGAAAGAGTCTCTTTTGAGTCTTTGTTGTCGACCTCACATATTTCCCTTAAAGTTGGAATAAAATCACAAAATACATTATTTACAGTTTTACAAAGAACTTTATAATAAAATGATTGATGTGGGTTTTTTTCATTCTTTTTTGAAAATTTTTTGATAAAATGATAAGGGTCGGCCCCTTCAGCTAGACATTCGTCAACTGTTTGATACAATTTGGGGTTAATTTTATATGCTGGCCAATCTTTCATTTTCCTGAATGAAAATTTCTTGGAGTGGGTTGGAAACCATATACCAAGACATTGGTGGTTTGTCGGCCATCAATCCTACCGCATATCCCTCTCTCTCTAATTGGCCGACCCCCATACCATTGGTTGGAGATTTTCACCACCCAAACACCCCTCTATAGGGTGTCACCTCACAAACCACTTCCTTTTTTACAGGGTCGTAACTGTATGTCTCCAGCGTCCACAGCGGGAGGATCGTCCATGCCAACCCAAAAGGGGGCGGGGCTCCGGTTCTGAGACAAACATCATCCTCATTGCTGCCAGTGCCTTTCAAACAGCGAACATTACAAATGTCTTCAGGGGCGGAATACCGAACCTGAATTAAGTTCCCCTCCTCGGGGGGGGGGGGGGGTGGGGAATATGAAGGTAATGGAAAAAGTGAAGGGGGCAGAGGTTTGACTGGCTGCGGAAGAAATGGTGGGAGCGGCGCAAAGTACAACCGCATAATTTCTTCCTTTGTTTCCTACCTGCTCTGGTGAGGGGTTGTTGGGAGGGGGATGGTGTGGTCCGCTTTTTGCAGCTGACTCTCTTTCCACTGCTTTCCCCCATTGCTGGCTCGTGGATACCCCCCCCCCCCCCCCCTTTCTCTAATACCCTGCACCCTGTTGCCGACGGTTGGTCCTCTCTGCGGTTTGTTTTCCATCGTGGTTGCCATGGACCTGCCTCTCTCTAATTGCCCGCGCGGTGGTGCGGGGTTGTTTAACCGTAGTAGTATATGCGGCGTCTGACAAATACAGCCGACCCTCCCACCCGAGGAGCGAGGCGACGAGGGTGTGGGTTGAGGTGGTATTTGTCAGACGCCGCATATACTACTTGGTATACTCACAGTATCCCAAGTAAAAAGTTGGCTGGTATATTTGACCATATCAGTTTAGTTGCCCAAAAGAAATCATAAATGTGTGATCAACTTAGTCTTTGTGATGAAGGCAGTTAAGTTCTATTGGTGTTTTAACAAATCAATAATCTTTTCTGAAACAGTAAATACAAAACGTTGGAACAGTAAGAACTGACTTTATAGACGAAGAAAAGAAATTTTCAGAAGAATCAGATTAGCTGATTGACTTACGTTACATGTGAAAGCTTTAATTCCTTTGTCACTCAGATTTAGTATCCGGTATGTATGTGAGAAAAAAGGCGCATTTGTCACATGAACTCATCTAAGTTTCGCGCCAAAATAATGCAGACAAAACAAGTGGGAAAAGTCGAGTTCTGCGATTTATTGCAGTATTAAAATAGAAGTTTGATTGGACTTGGATTTCGTGAAAGACATTGAGGGCAAACACAAAATAACTTAGCTGTTATTTACTATTTACTCGGGATACTGTAAGTATACCGAGTTATAAAGTGTGTCAGATTTCAGTCTTTTTACTCGGGATACTGTAAGTATACCGAGTTATAAAATGTGTCAGATTTCAGTCTTTTTTTTTTCTGTGCAGCAAAATGCACAATACAATTACGTTCTGGTGTTTGGATTGGCCAATGCACAATAGCAGGCACGTGGCGATGCGTTCATTGGTTAAAGCAAACCACATAGTCCAAAGGTCGAAAGGCAAACATCACGCGACGGTTGTTTACAAGTTATGCAAATTCATCGTGTTTGAGTTGTGAAGCTAGATATTTTAAGACAGCACAGTCTGTCCCCGTGAAAAGGTTTGCCGAGTGTTAAGAAAAAGTTGGAAGCCTCGCACGTGTAATCGATATCACAAGTCGAAATCGAATGCTATGACAGAAAAGTTACAGATTTGCACAAAGTTGTTTTCGTAATGTGATACCTTCGATTTAATACGTGACCGCAAGTGGACTCTCAAGGTTAAATAATCCACTTCGACCGCGGAACAAATTTTCCTGCACATATCTTTGTAAAGTTGTGAAACTGGATTTTAATACAGTACAGACTGTCCGTGTGAAAAGGTTTGCCGAATTTAAGACAATGTTGGAAGCCTCGCACGTGCTATGAGTATCGACTCGAATTAGAACGTTGTGACAGTTCTATATTTAGATAATCGCAAAGTTGTTTTGATGTAATTTGATCCGGGTTATACCACAACTCAATCGCTGTGTCAGATCTATATTTAGAGACAAGTTTGCGAATTTTTGGTTTTCACGTGCGTCAGAAAAAAAAAAACTAAAATTAAACATTTAGATTTTTTGCCTTCATCAGGTAAATGACATTTAAGCCAAGTAACACGCTTTGTTTTGAAAATAGAGCAGTTTGAATTTCAAGTGCTTTTTACAATGCGTGACATCTGGACATGTCACATACACGGAAACGATTCGCCTTGTGTTTTCAAGTTTGTTTTCAAGCTTCGCAGAGAGAAAAAACTCCAGATGTTGCCACTTAATCCAGAAGTAAACAACAACAGCTGACAAGGAATATTGCTGGCAACTCTCAAAACGGTTTAACAAGCTTTGCTCGAACGTGAACAAAAAGGTCTTACGTGAACCCAAAACGGATAGTTTCGAGAATCAGAAGCGTGCGTCCGGCTTCTGGAACAAAAAAGTATCCCGAGTTAACGCTCATAGAGCGTCTTGTTTTTTTTTTCCTGTGCAGCAAAATGCACAATACAATTACGTTCCGGTGTTTGGATTGGCCAATGCACAATAGCAGGCACGTGGCGGTGTGTTCATTGGTTAAAGCAAACCACATAGTCCAAAGGTCGAAAGGCTAACATCACGCGACGGTTGTTTACAAGTTATGCAAATTCATCGTGTTTGAGTTGTGAAGCTAGATATTTTAAGACAGCACAGTCTGTCCCCGTGAAAAGGTTTGCCGAGTGTTGAGAAAAAGTTGGAAGCCTCGCACGTGTAATCGATATCACAAGTCGAAATCGAATGCTGTGACAGAAAAGTTACAGATTTGCACAAAGTTGTTTTCGTAATGTGATACCTTCGATTTAATACGTGACCGCAAGTGAACACTCAAGGTTAAATAATCCACTTCGACCGCGGAACAAATTTTCCTGCACATATCTTTGTAAGGGTGCGTTCCTTTGGGGTGATCCGAGTTCGGATCAATGATCCAAGATCTGTCTAGATCTGTCTGGATCATGGTGCATCAAAGGAACCGGCGAATCCACTCTGGTTACGGATTCGCCGGTTCCTTTGATGCACCATGATCCAGACAGATCCAGACAGATCTTGGATCACTGATCCGAACTCGGATCACCCCAAAGGAACGCACCCTAAAGTTGTGAAACTGGATTTTAATACAATACAGACTGTCCGTGTGAAAAGGTTTGCCGAATTTAAGACAAGGTTGGAAGCCTCGCACGTGTTGTGAGTATCGACTCGAATTAGAACGTTGTGACAGTTCTATATTTAGATAATCGCAAAGTTGTTTTGATGTAATTTGATCCGGGTTATACCACAACTCAATCGCTGTGTCAGATCTATATTTAGAGACAAGTTTGCGAATTTTTGGTTTTCACGTGCGTCAGAAAAAAAAAACTAAAATTAAACATTTAGATTTTTTGCCTTCATCAGGTAAATGACATTTAAGCCAAGTAACACGCTTTGTTTTGAAAATAGAGCAGTTTGAATTTCAAGTGCTTTTTACAATGCGTGACATCTGGACATGTCACATACACGGAAACGATTCGCCTTGTGTTTTCAAGTTTGTTTTCAAGCTTCGCAGAGAGAAAAAACTCCAGATGTTGCCACTTAATCCAGAAGTAAACAACAACAGCTGACAAGGAATATTGCTGGCAACTCTCAAAACGGTTTAACGAGCTTTGCTCGAGCCTGAGCAAAAAGGTCTTACGTGAACCCAAAAGCAAACCATTAGCCGGATAGTTTCGAGAATCAGAAAGCGTGCGTCCGGCTTCTGGAACAAAAAGGTATCCCGAGTCAACGCTCATAGAGCGTCTTGTTCATCTGAAATTAGAAGTGTCAGAAATACCATGGAGCCTCATGTTAAAAATAGGCAGTCTGGGACTGCATGTGGTTTACCGCTGTTATTAGTTACAAATTCAAATGGCCTAAATGAAGAGAGCCACAGTTAATCGTAAATTCGTCAACTGTACTTAACTCGAATCTGAGTATTGGGAAAAAAGTAGAGATTAAATTCATGGGCGCCAAGTGGTATGAAAGTTTTCTTCGAGTGTTTAGCTGGATATGTCACGCGTCAGCAAAGCAGCGAAGACAGATATTGGGAGTAAAAACGAGAAAATAAATTTTATATGTTCAAGTCTAGTGCCCATGTATTAATGGTGAAAGAACAAACAGACAGTTTACAGGCCGGGTGAAAGAAACAACACTCCTTTGGTCAACGATAGTTAGAATTCCCAATTTCCAAATAAAATACACTTGTTGCCAATCAAAAATTGTTAAAATTTCGCAGCGAAAGTTGATCATATTGTCGCATAAACGAATTTAATTTGTAATGCGAGTGAGAGTTTTGTTTTGTTGACATAGATCGAGTAGAATTACACAATTCTGTGAAAATAAAAGACACAAAAACAGACAACAGGTTTTCCTAATTAAAAAAGTTTATTCAGCCTGTATCTATGTCTAAAAATCAAGCGCGTTCAAATAGCAAATGTACGCGAAGGCGAACAAAGCGAATCTTACGAGTTATTTTGAAGCACAATTCATTTGACCCGTTTCTTGTAAATTTCGCTAAAATTGTTTTCGCAGCGAAAGTTGATCTTATTGTCGCATGGACGAATTTGATTTGTAATGCGAGTGAGAGTTTTGTTTTGTTAACATAGATCGAGTAAAATTACACAATTCTGGGGAAAAAAAAAGACACACAAAAACAGACAACAAGTTTTCCTAATTAAAAAAGTTTATTCAGCCTGTATCTATGCCTAAAAATCAAGCGCGTTCATATAGCAAATGTACGCGAAGGCGAACAAAGCGAATCTTACGACTTATTTTGAAGCACAATTCATTTGACCCGTTTCTTGTAAATTTCGCTAAAATTGTTTTCGCAGCGAAAGTTGATCTTATTGTCGCATGGACGAATTTGATTTGTAATGCGTGTGAGAGTTTTGTTTTGTTGACATAGATCGAGTAAAATTACACAATTCTGGGAAAGAAAAAAAAAGACACAAAAACAGACAATAAGTTTTCCTAATTAAAAACATTTATTCAGCCTGTATCTATGCCTAAAAATCAAGCGCGTTCAAATAGCAAATGTACACGAAGGCGAACAAAGCGAATCTTACGAGTTATTTTGAAGCACAATTCATTTGACCCGTTTCTTGTAAATTTCGCTAAGATTGTTTTCGCAGCGAAATTTGATCTTATTGTCGCATGGACGAATTTGATTTGTAATGCGAGTGAGAGTTTTGCTTTGTTTTGTTAACATAGATCGAGTAAAATTACACAATTCTGTGAAAAAAAAAAGACACAATACGTTTTCCTAATTAAAAAAGTTTATTCAGCCTGTATCTATGCCTAAAAATCAAGCACATTCAAATAGCAAATGGACGCGAAGGCGAACAAAGCGAATCTTACGAGTTATTTTGAAGCACAATTCATTTGACCCGTTTCTTGTAAATTTCGCTAAAATTGTTTTCGCAGCGAAATTTGATCTTATTATCGCATGGACGAATTTGATTTGTAATGCGAGTGAGAGTTTTGTTTTGTTGACATAGATCGAGTAAAATTACACAATCCTGTGAAAAAAAAAAACAAACACACACAAAAACATACAGCGAAATTTGGTCTTATTGTCGCATGGACGAATTTGATTTGTAATGCGAGTGAGAGTTTTGTTTTGTTGACATAGATCGAGTAAAATTACACAATTCTGTGAAAAAAAAAAGACACAAAAACAGACAACAAGTTTTCCTAATTAAAAAAATTTTTTCAGCGTGTATCTATGCTCAAAAATCAAGCGCGTTCAAATAGCAAATGTACGCGAAGGCGAACAAAGCGAATCTTACGAGTTATTTTGAAGCACAATTCATTTGACCCGTTCCTTGTAAATTTCGCTAAAATTGTTTTCGCAGCGAAATTTGATCTTATTGACGCATGGACGAATTTGATTTGTAATGCGTGTGAGAGTTTTGTTTTGTCGACATAGATCGAGTAAAATTACACAATTCTATGAAAAAAAAAAGACACAAAAACAGACAATAAGTTTTTCTAATTAAAAAAATTTATTCAGCCTGTATCTATGCCTAAAAATCAAGCGCGTTCAAATAGCAAATGTACGCTAAGGCGAACAAAGCGAATCTTACGAGTTATTTTGAAGCTCAATTCATTTGACCCGTTTCTTGTAAATTTCGCTAAAATTGTTTTGAGTAGAACGAATCGGTGAATTAAAGATCAAGCACCGTAGAAATTCACATTATAATTGCTGGGAAGGTGGATTCCAAGAAGCGCCCAAACGATTCGGAGAAAGTCTAAAATTCTTGCGATGACTTGTTGTGATTATTCCGGGAAGATTTATTTTCGTCTGCCTAGTTAAAAAAACCACAATCTGTCCTCGGAGATCGAAGAGGGATTTCTTTGCTATGAACTGACCAATTTCCACTGTTGTAGCCGTCGAGTTAGCCTCCTTCGCAGACTTCTTTGGGCTCGTCACGAGTTCCTTGCCCACGAACGTCTGCTGAACTGAACCGCCACTTCCGTTCGTCGGCGGTTAGCCTTTGTTTTGAAGAAACCAATAACGAGCTGCGTAAGAATGGAATCGACACCCGATTCACGTGCATCGTCTGTGAAAATAATCCAGGGGTCGAAGTCCTACTTTCCATAAATTGGAAAACGAACTATGATTGGCTAACCGCCGCGAACGGAAGTGGTAGTTCAGTTCAGCAGACGTTCGTGGGCAAGGAACGCGTGACGAGCCCAAAGACGTCTGCGAAGGAGGCTACTGTCGAGTGTTCCTTAGTACTTTTTCTTCCGATTTATCGTTTCAAAAAGCTGTGTTTCCCTTCATAAGACCGGCATACTGCTGTCCTGAAAATTCACCCTTGCAAGAAGCGGCCGCCATTTGATTTTCCATGCACGTGACTGAAACCTTTCTCTCTACCACTCCCCAAGACTCTCGCAGTTAATGGATTATGATTGGTTTATTATTCCTGAAGACAATTAGAACAAAAGAAGACAAGAAACCTCTCTAGGGGAGGCAGAGAAGGAACAAACAAAAGCTAAGATCGGGAAATCACTCACTCACTCATTAGAGACCTTAAGCAACTTACGACGACGGCCCTGTGGACGCCGGCCGTCAGCGTTAGAGACTAGGTCGAGGTCCACGTCTTTAGGTCGGAAAAACAAAACTAAGCAAACGCGAAGACGACGGATGTTTCATTTGCTAGTTAATAAGTTAACTATGGCATCCCTTAGAGCTACTCGGCAAGCTTTATAGTTTGCATACTGTGAGGAATGGTTGGACGATGTGGAATTTCTTGCCGCGAATAAGCTCAACACTGCTATAAACCGCACTTTTTATTCCTACGGCCAGTTTGATTTCGACGCTTCATTTCGCCAGTTTGATTTCCTCCTTGACGTTATCGTAGCGGAGTGTGTTGCCGAATTTCTTTTTGAGAAGCGACACATTCTGCTACTAGAAAAAGTGCAACAGATCCCGTCTCCAATGAAATGTTTCCACTGGAACGAAAGCACTGTGTGTTCCGGAAAAATGAAATAATTATTTTCAACCGGCTTCATCATGTGTGCAATAATTCTGATAAGCAAGTTTTAAAAAAGGCATATAATCAAACCGTTAAAATTAAAAGAAATTGTAAGGAATACTCGGCAGCTTAAACAGTGAGCGGATTGTCGTTTTGTCAAAATCTGCCATAAAACATCATCACCGATGGTAAACATTTCTCGGAAATGATTTGGCGTTTCTGAGAAGCCGCCTTGCAAAAAATACAGCTTTCATAGAGATAAACATACAATTTCTTACCAATTTCTTACTGAAATTACTACTTAAATTGCATATGAAGCGAAATTTTTCATTAGCTTGTTCGAAAGAGCTTTCAAAATGATGAAGAACGGCGTTTATTTTATTGTGATAGCACTCTTGGTTGCCGAGTTATTCAAGATTTTGATTTATGCAAATTAGAGGACTTGTGACGTCACAAGGTGGACACAAAATGGAGTAAAATCACAAAATGTAGAATATCTCTGCAAATGTAAATTTCGCTTCATATGCACTTTAAATACGCTATAACAAACAGCCAGGTCGATAGACCAGAGCAGCTTCAGAAATTGCGACAAATCAATTCCTATTTTTGATCACTTTCCTCGGTTGTGCGCTAATGCACTTTCGAGATTCGCTTGAACAGTTTGGAGGTCCACTCTGCATTTCCGATTACTTGCAATCTGTTGCTCGAGTCAAGAAAGCTAGTAATCATTGTGTACTGCAGGTCAACATACATAATAAAAGTGTTTGATTTTGTTGTTGATCTTTCTAAACAATTTAAGAATGTGCTTGCTTTACTACTTGACTTCTTTAATTCAAACATTTTTCTTACCTTGTCTAAGCGCAAAGTCTCCCAGGCCTAAATTACTCGATACAGCTGTTGCAAATAAATTCTCAGGCACAAAGTAGGGAATAGCGAGCGGCGATGTTCTCCTAAAACAAACATGTGAAATTAATTTGATCGAATGTTCGTGTAATGGGTGCTGAGAAAACAAAAAAATAAAATCAAGCAAAGTTCGCTACCTTTCTTCTTCAAGCTAAGATGAAAGGCGTTCTCTAGCTGTTTCATAAAACAGGGCGCTCATATAGCTTTGCAGGATTTGTTTCAAATCGTTTTATCAGACTCTGTCACGCCCGGAACGAAATGGGAGGGCTGCTCACTGCATCAGACAAACATTGGTCTGGCAAAAATCACGGCATGAAAATCACTCTTGCAGAACCCGGAAATTTGCATTACCCGAGGTCATAACATCAAACTTAAGGAAAAGGCTGTGTCTCCACGATGGCTGCATTTTTTAATCTATCACGACTCCGGCAATGAAAACAGAAGTTGTTTACCATTTATCGCAAATTCCCGGGAATTTCGGTTGGAATGTAAATGGTTAACGTTTTTTTGGTTCGTCCCACTGGAAAATTCCCGGGACAAACGGGGGACGCTTTCCATTTGGTTAAAAATTCCGAAAATCCCGCTTTGGGGGTAAATGGAAAACGTTTTATCGGTTCACCCGACTGGAAAATTCCCGGAAATAGTGGAACTTCTCAAAAGGTAGTCCCGTTTTCCCGGTTGGAGCGTCCCGACTGGTTTCTCCCCTTCCATTTGCAATATCCCGGTAATATTTACCAGTTCCAGGCCCACGGCAATCAAATTATCACCGTCATTTCGTAAACAAAATGGCGGCAGAGATGATGATGTACCAGTGTTACATACATACATACATACATACATACATACATACCAATGCTCACTTGCGAGGACCATGTATGTATGCCTGCATTCTGGGGACACCCATTTCCCCGTCACGTAGGAAAATAAGGTTATGTGCATTTCAAAGTACTCCTCGCGAACTTTTATCCGGACACATGACATCTTTAAAAATTTCAATCCTTCCCTGTGGGGACAAATACCCATTGTGCTTGTGGGGACATTTTCAAATCTCAGTTTTAACATCAACATTGTGTGGACCCATATATATTTTTATTTTTAAAGATGAGATTGACCACCAGCAAGGTTTGGGCCTTTCATCTACCCTCGCAGACAGGATATTTTGGGCCACGATTTTCCAAACATATTGTTGCTGCTGTTTATTTGTTAACTGAACCATATTTGCTTACGATACAATCGTAACAATAATAGACCGGTGCGCACATGGCCAGTGTCCGTATAGCGAGGTTGACGATGCATGAGGTTGTGACTCAGGACACAGAAAAGTGTCCGTTGTCCGTATTAACCGGTGTCCGTATTAAGCGGGTTAATTTAAGAGAAAATATATGAGCTTTTCGTTGGACAAACGGAAGTGTCCATATTAAGCGGGTGTCTGTAGAGCGGGCTTTTCCTGTAGAGAAGACACAATAACTTTCCACAAAAATAACTTTTATATGGCGTGTTTCAAAATTAATACAATCAGTTATGCCTACGCTGACAGTTCAAAAACTCAAATCTATTTCTATCTATTGCTTGAGAAAATGATATTCCTTAAGTAATCCTTAACAATTGACTAAGATAAACATTCTGTTACTTTGTACTGTGCAACTTTTAACATCCAGTTTTTTTCTTGCAAAGTATTTGCTTGAGAACTGATATTACTTATGCAATCCTTAACAATTGACCACTGTCTATTAGCCAACCATTCTTAAATGCACTGTACACACTCAGTTTTTCCTTCCCTAACAATTTTTTTCTTGCAATGTTTTGGCTCGAGAAATGATATTCCTTGCGCAATCCTTAACGACTGACCACTGTCTATTAGCCAAAACCCCAATACTTTGCTCAATGCATTTTACACATTCACTCTTTCCCGGCAAAATCTTCTATTTTATGCAATTTCTGAAATGTTTCAAAATCTCATATTTTTATTCCTTTGTCCAAAGATTATGCTGCTTTGTCCTTTTGCGTGCACTGGCAATACCTGATGATAACAATTGACTAAGATAAACATTCTGTTACTTTGTACTGTGCGACTTTTAACATCCAGTTTTTTCTTGCAAAGTATTTGCTTGAGAAATGATATTATTTATGCAATCCTTAACAATTGACCACTGTCTATTAGCCAACCGTTCTTAAATGCACTGTACACATCCAGTTGTTCCTTCCCTAACAATTTTTTTCTTGCAATGTTTTTGCTCGAGAAATGATGTTCCTTACGCAATCCTTAACGACTGACCACTGTCTATTAGCCAACACCCCATTACTTTGCTCAATGCATTTTAAACATTCACTCTTTCCCGGCAAAATCTTCTTTTTTATGCAATTTCCGAGATGTTTGAAAATCTCATCCTTTTCTTCCTTTGTCCAAGGATTATGCTGCTTTGTCCTCTTGCGTGCACTAGCAATACCTGATGATAAGAACAGGACAACATTTAAATACTGCTGATTTCGTTTTGTCATAACTATTACAACTTCCTCAAATGTGATTGGTTGTTTAACAGCTTTATTTTTGCCTAATTATTCTGTAGAGTTGTCATCGGATACCTGTAATCGGACAGTTGGCTGTAATCGGACACTTGTAATCGGAAAGTTAAATCTGCCAATCACATTGCATTAATCCAATTAAATTAAGCAATCATAAACATGATCAAGGTATCCACAGCAAAGACAACTTTTTCAAAAGCTGGGAAGTTCAAAACTGGAGGATTTTTTTAAACATTACATAGTGTCTGTACAACAGATATTTTCTGCAATTTCTACTTACTCCCATTTAGGCCAGTAGAATGGTCAAGTGTTATGATTTGTCAGTAGAATGGTCAAGTGTTAGTGGTGAAACAGCTCACATCAGCTACATCATTTAAGCTTGTGCTCCAAAAGTGCAAGAAAGAGAAATATCGCAATCCAATCTTTTTCGCAAATTGTAATGGTTATGATTAATTGGTAACATGCACAGGACTTTGTGTTGTCCAATTCAGGCTGTAATCATACTCGTGATAAACAAATGGGACTCCCGCTTCGCAGTCGTCCGATTTTGTTATCACTCGTATGATTACAGCCCGAATTGGACTCCACTCAGTCCTATTACCATTACAAATTATGTTAATAATGGAAACATTTTAATCAAATGTTACAGACACGAGATCTAGTTGTAATAATTTCTGTTTTCCACTTTAAAGACGTAACCTAGAAAATTAACTTGAACTCCTAGGTTTCTGTGGTGTTAGCAAAATATAGATCTGCTTATCAAGGTAATGGCGCCACAGCCTTATTCATGACACGTCGAAACGAAAAATCAAGCAAGCACAGCACTGTTAGCCAACGTACCGATGTTCTCTTTTGTCATGCCTCTGTTTGCATTTCCAGTCACAGCTGTTGAAAGAATGAAATGCATCACATTGTCCATCATTGAAAATGGCATCAGATAGATATGGCAGATGTATAATTGGTCTCAGCTACATCATGCATGTGCTGAGGACAACTGCTGATACGTTAAAACGCAACAGGCACCAGACCAAAAGGGCACTGGACACAATATAACAAGCAGAATTCAAACAGTAAGTGAAAAAAATTCAGTTTCCAAAGATGTCCAGCGTGCTTCGAACTTTGAAACCGATGTCTCATCAAAGGCATCAAGGTCATAAACTGAAGAGGCACAATTTGTCGTAATATGTTTAGCCCTTATTTTGCCTCTTTATTTCCCCTGATGTGTGACATGCCTGGGACAGATTACCGGCAGGTTGGCCACTCATTCGACTTGCCACTGACAAATTCCATTGCACGAATTTTCTTGAAACAACATTGCCTTCGCTAAGGCAGAATTTCTTCTCCAAGCTTAATTGAACCAAAAGTATTCAAACAGACCTGCAGAAGAACTGATTCGACCGATGTATCGACCAATGCATCGGTCGATAGTCGACCGAGTATCGGTCAATACTTGATCGAGCATCGACCGATATATTGGTGGAGTATCGACCGATGTATCGGCCGATACTTCACCGATACTTACCAATACTTCACCGAGTGTATTGGTAGATATCGGTCGATATATCGGTGGATACATCGGTCGAGTATCGACCGATATATCGAGTTATATTTGATGGAGTATCAACCGATACTCGATCGAGTGTCGGCCGATATAAAGAAAGCGCGAGAAAACCCAATGGCCCATAGCAATTGATTAACGCTGTTGTGGATGGATCCCGCTTTTAATTTTTGTCGTGTAAAATTAACGAAATAAAATAGAAAAAAATAATCTCTCACTTTCTTTTACTTTTTACCCTTCAGCAAATTTAATTACCACACAAACAATGAGATAATGTACTATCAATCTTTGTGCAACTTACTGCTTATTTCGTAGCAATCTGATGATCATTATGCTTAGGAAAGGCATAAACAATAAGAATATGCTGATTTTATTGTGCGTTTTGCTGTTGTTATGACCAATGGCACCCTCTCAACGCAATAAAGGAATAGAAAGGATAAATTTATTTTTACTAGACAATAATGTATGACAATTGCAACTGATTCCAGCAATTGAATCAATGAAGTACTGATTTACTTCATAAACTAAAACTGTTTTTTTTTTAACTGAACATCATGCTGCTTGAAAGTTAAAAAGGTGCTTAATCTTCTCATTGGGAATTTAGAACTGGGCCATAAATCCTATCACTTTCAGCTGGAAATTAATATATACGAAAAGTAAAGTTCCTTACTTCTTTCTAAGAGCTCATTTCCTCATTGAAGTCCTTACAAATCATTGAGATCAGATGTACAGTAATAATACTTTTCAGTTTGGTTTCATATCAATTGAGATCTACGGTGCTAGGTCATGCTAAGAAGTTCACTGTTCCCCTCGGGACCAGTCATTAAGTGTTTATTGTTATCTGAAGCTCCTTACCGAAAGTTTAAGCTAGCAAGATATTTCGCCGAACGTCGATCGATACTCGGTCGAGTGTTGACCGAGACTTGACCGACAGTCAACCGATACATAACCGATAGTTTACCGATATACTACTGATAGTATCGCGGTTGATATCTTGACCAACACCACGAGTATCATTAAGTGGACTATCAGCCAATATATCAGTTGATACTCCAGATATATCGGTCGATGCTCGATCGACCGATACTCGGTCGAGTATCGACCGATATATCGGCCCATGCAACGGTCGATTTATCGGTCGAGGCCCCCTATAAGATACATGATCCACATAGGATATAAGATACATGATCCACCTATTCTTGGGTTTGTTAGGGCTGTAGGAGAGCAAGCTCGAGAACATAGATCTGAACTTGATTCCTTCATGAAGTTGCAAACAAAGTTGCTAAGCCAGAGAGACAGATAAGGGCTCAGTGATCATTCTGCCTGATCATAGGCCAAATGTAAAATTACCTTTTTGCCGCCTTTGACCATTCTGTTTTGACATTGATGCTCCACTTGACTTGGTAGACTTGACTGACTGTTGGTGCTAAAAGGGTAGAAAACAATGAAAAGAGGTAACAACATTAGATCTCTTTAACTGCGAGACAGTTGATACCAAAACATATCTGAAACAGTCATTTAACACTATACACCCAGTTATACCATGATTTTTATTTCAACTAAAACAAAATGAAGGTTAACTTGATGACCTTGTGGTTTAATTATCCTCCATGCTCTAAATAATAACATCACCTCCACTTTCTGATTCTTACAACTGTATTGTTTTTGTCTCTCAGATATACATTAAATGCAACTGTAATTGGTTTTGTAACAAATAAACCGCTGTTGATATTGTTGTAATGTCTACACTGAGTAAAAAGGGCAAAAACAATATATTTAACAACAACGGAGAAACAATTCCCAACTCACCAGTGCATTTTGCTGCTGATGTAAACTACGTTGTACAGCAGCACTGGCATCACGTTCTCCTGATCCAGGAATAGAATAGAAAGACAGAACAAAATAAACTCATAGACCAATCAGAAGTGTGAAGTGCAAATTATTCATCAAAGAAAATAAAAGTAAAGTGATGAACACAGCAAAGTGAGCACTGGACAACTGTTGTCACTTCCAGCAAGAGTTTTGTCTTTCCATAGGTTGGAATAACTTTTTCAAATGAAAGGTTCAATGCAACAAGGGCCTTAACTAGATTGTGAATTTATGTGTTTTTCATTTTTCCTGGAGACGTCTGATGTTTCCTTGGATGGTCTCTAATTAGTCTTACCACACTGCCCTAAATTTTTTGCCTGGTTTTTATCGATTTTTTTTAAAAGAATTATTTAAAACATGCAAATAGCACCTGTCTCCAGCAGCATAAAAAAAGTAAAAGAAGCTGAAATGCTCAGGATAAAGTTTTATCAGTAAATCAGAATCAGTTCACAAAAAATCAGCAAAAATGAAAAACTCCAAATATTTACTATTTACCTAAGGCCCTTGTTCAACCAAACCCTTCAACTGCGAAAAGACAATTTCTTCTAGAGATAATAACTGATCAGGATCTGTGTTTGTCTGTTTTGCACACCCCGTAACGATGTTAAACAATCCCATCTGCACCAAAACGAGAGCATAACAGAACAAAATTGAATTTACATGAATCCAGTTCCCCAGCCGAATCTGCAGTCTCCCCCAATAAAATTCATAGCTCTGATGAGATTAGGGTTGCTTTCTGACAAGAGCAAATATTATACACTTAAACGGATAACATACATGCCAAGTGTAAAAACAGTAGTCCACGACTTAGCTAATCAGAGAAATTTCTCTTGAAAATTTTCAATAAAGGAAAATATTAATTAAAGTTATTTTTTTAAGTAAGATCGATAACATGTAAACAGTGAATGTTATTAAAAAAAAGATGTACCACTTTCTTTTGGCACTGATGTTGTACCAGCTGTCCTTGACTTGTCCAATCTTGGCTGTTACAAAAGAAGAATATATAACAATGATATTACCATCAGGCAAATACAGGCCACAATATTCTCCAAAGCAATTCTTTGAAGTAACTGTAGAAACTACTGTATAAACATTAGTTTTAGAAACACAAGACAAGTTCTGTGTGTTGTCACGTCAAAATGAAAGGCAAAGCAATGAGGTATCAATAACACCGACACAAAAAATGTCCACTTACGCTTCCTTTTTGCTGTGCACTTACACTTGGACTGTCTTGCTCTGTACCGATATCACTGTCTTCGTCTGATACAGAATCCCTATCATCTAAATAAGCAAGTGGAACAGTGTAAGAAGTGGAACTGCAAAATAAATAAGTTACAAGTAAGCCTACTAGTTGCAAAGTATAACACTAGCAAGCTTACACTGAGATTTCCTCATTGTAAGGGTGTCCTGTTTACAGAGGTTCCCCAACAGATGCATCAATGAGCAATAATATACCTACCTTCGTCCGGATGAGATAAGCCAACCCTTGACCCTTTGTCTACCAAAGTAATACACTCATTTAACAGGTAGTTCTAACTTTGTCATCTTTGGACCAAACCATGTAAAATATCCATTTGTTGGAAAGCTAACAAGAGTTACTTTGCTGTAGTGATGTTATTTTTTCTAAATATTTTAATATTGTTTCTTGAAGCTTTTGCAGTTTAGTACTTTTGTCCACTTGGTAGCCAAAGGGTTGACATTTTCACTTTTCCCATTTAACACAAGCAGTAGCACAAGCCCCTCTAAATGATCATGCATTGCCTCCTAGTACCTGCCAGGCCAACGGTTTATACCTACCTGCAACTGGGTCAATGTCTTTGTCCAGATCAATATCATTTAGGGATTTCCCAGCCCAGTGCTGGGTTTTTCCCTCATCCACTGTTGTAAGAATCTTTCCAACTTTTGCAAGCTCAATGGTTGATTCATGTAATCGGTAGTATTCTCTGTGGACAGTGATGTCATGACCTAAATGACGAGCAAGCCAGTCCAGTTCATTTTCTTGAAGGTCTAAGATTTGTGATACAGTAGCCACATATTTTCGAAGCTTTATACTTGTCACAGCTTCAGGTTTTTCGAGCTTCAACTCATCACTTGTAACGACCTTTCTCATACACTCCCATGGTCTTAAATGACCCAAAGAACCATTTCCAGTTGTTGCAAATAGGTAGGGGTTTTCTGGATTGATGCCAACCTCACTTCGCGTTTCCACTAACACATCCACTGCTTGTTTAACCTCCTCTGTTAAAAGAGGTGGCACCTTCCGGCCCCTCTTCCCCTTAATTTCAACCATATCAAGCCTAGAAAGAAAAATCATGTAAACGAATGAAAAATTACCAAAGGTGTGCAAGGTGTTTCATATGCAACTTGAGGCCATAATAATAATAAATAACATGAACTCTTGGTAGTTCAAAGACATTGTCAATGTTTTCCTCCTCCTTTCCTCCTTCTTACATGTATAAACACTCTCCACTCCCTGGGAAATAGACAGGCTAAGGAGAATAGTGCATAGGGAAAATAGAAAACTTAAAGGGACTATATCATCCAACGCACATGCGCGAAATGGTCAGAAAACTTTTGAAAACGTTAGCCCAACTTTTTCAAATGCTGTCGAAGGTTCCAAGTAGCCGATTTCATCTGTTTGAATCGCGTTAATCTTGAGAAAAATTGAGGAAGTTTTTGCTCACAATCAGTCTTAAGGAAATACAGACGGCTTTTGCAGTAATATCTTTTTGAGATTTGGCTTTGGAAGAACTAATTTTGTGGAATTGTGATGTCTACTAGCGGCGGTCGTCGTGCTGGCAGCGGACGAAAGAGAATTTACGACAGCAACGCCATCAGACGCAAAGTTTGGGAACGTGGAAATCAGAGGATTTGTCTGGATTGTTTAATTTATTCTTCTTGTGTATCGGCGAAATTAAAGTGCAGTTGTTTCACCGATTCCAAGTTCGCAGGACATCTTCTTCGATGCTCTGCATTTGTAAGACATTCAAGTGTAGCGGTTTGTTTTGACATAACTTTAATTTCTTCGTGCTACAATTACATAAATTGGTGCAATGCACTTTGCAGTTTTATAGGGAAAACCATTGGTTTTTGAGGTAGTTTTTCGAGAACAAGTATTCTTGCAGATGCAAGGATCGGTCTAAAAACCAAAGGAAAA
>JAEMWC010000269.1:325000-327500 GCA_016490735.1 Pachyseris speciosa
TTTTCTGCTCCTCGCCAGTGTGCCCGTTTCCACTCCCCGACACTCCAAGCCCAGGAAATCTCAGGCAGATATTCCGTTCGTTTTTGACGAAAGAACAGATATTTTACGTTTTGTGGCGATGTGTGGTACTTCTTGGAGTTTGTATTTCGAAGTATTGCGGGAAATTGCGTGGCATTTTTGGTCCCGCCAGTCCCACTCGATTTTGTCTGTTGGTGGGAGAAGCGCCGACAGGTGGTCACCCACATTTTTTTTTGTTCCACGAGGCAAGGATGGTGCGGGTGTTTTGCGCCTTTCGTGTAGCAGCGGAGAGACCCGAGCTCCACCCCTTCGTCGTCAGCGGCAAGGATGTCGACCCGGAAGATCGGATGGTTTTTTCCCATGTCGCCGGATCTTGCAGATTCGCTTTGTTTTTTGTTTCCATGTGGATCCCCGAGATTCGGCCTGTCGTTGTGTGGGCGTACCACGCGACGAAAATTTGGGCTTGTGGCCCGTGGGCGAGCATAAGGCACCTGTCCAGGCAGGCGGCGAGGTTTTGCTACTGTTTGGTGGGCGGTTGGACGACGAAGATGCCATCCTTGTCGTCTTCGGCAGAAACTTGCCGGAAAACTTTGTCGATGCAGTTGGTTGCTTTGGAATTCGAAAGCTCTCGAAGTGGAAAGGCATACGGGGAGATTTCGATGCGTGTGCACCCCCGGGCTTGCACGTCTGGGTGCAGGAAGGTTTTGCGGAGGCGCTGGTTGGGGCAGTCGGCGTAGTCGGCAGATGATCTGCAAATGGTTGCCAAATTTCACCTACCTCGAAGTTCGAGACGACTTTGTTGTAGATTTTTGTGCGGGTTGTGCGCCCTTCTGCGGTGGTGGCAATCCAAGTGCAGACGTGCCCCTTCCCCCTCCCTCCCTCCCCTCCCCCTACGCTTGCAATGTCTGTCTGGATTGTCGGCTTTTTCTCCCCAATTGCCGTGCAGAAATCCCCCTCCTGTTCGTACCCAAGAAAGGCCACAAGTGATTTACGGTCCAGAGCTCCGGAGAAATCCTGTGTGTAGTCGATGGAATAGATGCCGAACCTGTATCTCTCCAGGCATCTTTCGAAAACCGGCAGCCCCTCGTGCAGCTCCTCCAAAGGGGTTTCGGAAACGTCGCATCTCGCCACAAAGTACCCGGCAATTTCTTTCCGCGGGTGGATTCCTTGCCAACTTCTTTTTGCCCTGTGCATGGCGTCTTCTTCGATCCTCGCGATGGTGGCGCGGATTCTGCTGCTTTTCGCGCATCCGGCTGCGACTGTGTGGGTTATCTTTGTTTCTTTGTGGACTCGGTTCCCCAGAGCAATTTCCAAAGCGTTGGCGATGCTTGCAACGTTTTACCGTCCCCTTTTCCCCGGTCGTGCAGACGAGCTTGCAGTTGTGGAAGACACACTTCTCTCTTGCAAGGTAGCCAAACACAAAGATGTCGTCCACGAAAGGTGGAAGCCCCTCCAATGGGCGCAGATTCGTTCGGCCGAGGTTTCCTGCAAGATGGTCGACCTTGGCGATGTCTGGCAAAAGGTTGTTTTCGAAGGCGTTGTCGAGAAGAAGGTGGGTCGCGACAGATTTTTCGGCGCGGAGGCCCATGCTTTCGAAGGTGTCCTTGCACGCTGTGTTTGCCGCGTCTGCACGGGCTTCGGCTGTTTGGTTGTCAAAAGGAACACAAGCTGCCATATAGCTGTATAGAAAGATTTCGCTACTCTCCAATTGGCCGACCCTGTATGGTTGTCGAAAACAAAAAACCCATTCTTGTTGGTGAGGGTGTTGGCGTGTTGGTGTGTTGGTGTAAGCAGGTTGGTGTGTTGGTGTGTTTGTGGCATGCAGGTTGGTGTGTTGGTGGAAAGCAGGTTGGAGCGAGGCGGAATGCAGGTTGGTGTGTTGGCGCATTGGTGGTGGGAAAAAAACCTGCTTGCTGCCGCTGCTGCAGGGGATTTGCCAAGTGCTGCTGCTGTTGTGTTTCGCCAGCTGCTGCAGGGTTTCCCAACTGCTTGCTGTGTTGGGTTTGCAAAGTGCTGCAGTGTTGGCCAACTGCTGTTGTGTTGGGTTTGCCAAGTGCTGCTTGCTGCTGCTGTGTTGGTTTGCCAAGTGCTGCTGTGTTGCTGCTGTGTTGGTTTGCCAAGTGCTGCTGTGTTGGTTCGCCAAGTGCTGCGGGGTTGGCCAACTGCTGCTTTGTTGGTTTGCCAAGTGTCTGCTGTGTTGCTGCTGTGTTGGTTTGCCAAGTGCCGCTGTGTTGCTGTTGTGTTGGTTTGCCAAGTGCTGCTGTGTTGCTGTTGTGCTGGTTTGTTAAGTGCTGCTGCCTTGCTGCTGCTTGCTGCTGTGTTGGTTCGCCAAGTGCTGCGGGGTTGGCCAACTGCTGCTGTGTTGGTTTGCCAAGTGTTGCCGTGTTGGTTTGCCAAGTGCTGTTGTGTTGCTGCTGTGTTGGTTTGCCAAGTGCTGCGGGGTTGGCCTACTGCTACTGTGTTGGTTTGCCAAGTGCTGCAG
>JAEMWC010000269.1:330000-332500 GCA_016490735.1 Pachyseris speciosa
TGGTTTACTATCAATCGAATAATTAATATCGACAATCAGTAAGGCTTTTAGTCCGAAAGACACCAGCACTTTAAAAACTTTTACATGATGCACAGACTCACTTTCTTCGCGTAGACGTTAATTGTCCTTGTAACTCACTTTCTTCGCGTAGACGTTAATTGTCCTTGTTGAAGGGTTCGACTGTTTCTCCGATCAAGGAGCGATGGAAGAAATGAAAGCCTTGCCTCCATAAACTGAACACTTATTCAACTCCACCAGACCTGTCTTGACTGAACGGTATTACTGATAAGTACAAGTCACTATGTAGTGTCAATGTAGTAGTGCGGGTTGTATAGGCCCGGCCGATTTTAACATTTGCCGGTCTAGCGTAATTCTGACAAACTGCGGGAACGCAATTTGCACGATAAGTCATGAAAAACAAAACAAAACAAAACAAGCTGGAATCTGCTGACGGTGTGTTAAGAAAAAGCAAATCAATCCTTGCAGGAAGTTTCAATTAAGCATCGAAGCGTACAGCGCGTCCAATGAGTACAATTTGTCTCATTTCCTGTTGACAAACTGAAGGAAGGCATTTTGCATGAAAAGTCGTGAAAAACAAGCTATCGAATTTGCTGACGTGTTTTCGAAAAAGCAAATCAAATCGTTGCTAAATACATACAGGAAGTTTCAATTATGCATTGAAGCGTACGGCAAGATGTCGAAGATGTGTTCCGTTTACATGTTGGAGCAGGGAGACAGAAAATTGTTATCGACGCGATATCAGAAGTAAAAGAAAACACTTCTTAGTCAGTGCCAAAGTAAAGAGATAGAGATCGATAATTAAAATAACATTGTAGCCCTGAAATTGAATCATTAACAACAATAACAACTAATAACGCTAAAAGTCTAAAAACTATTTACAAATTCGCTAGATACAGGATGAAGTTGACAAAAAAATTGGATAAGAAATTGACTTTAATAACGAAGTACAAAGTACAAAAAAATCTATGAAATTAAGTTAAAATGGCAAAAATGATATGAGATACATGGCTATTTACAATCCATAGCTATTCGCTCGGTTACACATGGACGAAATGTAAGACCGCTTAAGCTGTGATTCGTATGAGAACGTGGCATATCAAAGGCCCTCTTGCATCTTACGTTGTAATTTCCTTCATGTATAGAAGGGAGTATATTGGCCAGCTAAATGCCAACCCGCGCTGATGCCACTGAAAAATTTACACGGCTTGTTAATCATTTTATTTACCTCCGTAATGTTTGTTAATTCACGACAGGTCCTCTTCAGATACATGATTCGACTGGTAATTCAAAATTTCTTTGTTCAGTAGAATAAATAAATGAAAAAAATTGGACTATTTGGTAAATGCAGTGGGGCGATCCTTCTATGGATGTAATATCCGAAGCGGTTCTAGCTTGTGCCATAACATGGAACAGTCTACCTAGCGAGGCTAAGCAGGCCACTAGTTTAAACAATATTTATGCTTTAATTAAGTATTAAGTTATTTTAGGACTGTCTGTATATATTTTAACTTGTCTCATTTTGAGTAGTAGATAAATTAGACTTTTAACTATAGATTCTTGTTTTACTATTTTTAGATTATCAGGCCACTAGTTTAATCAATTTTTATGCTTTAATTAATTAATTAATTAATTAATTAAGTAAGTAAGTATTAAGTAATTTTTAGGACTTACTGTAATATATTTTTAACTCGTCTCAATTTGAGTAGTAGATAAATTAGACTTTTTACTATAACTTCTTATTTTACTATTTTTAACTTAATGGTCATCGTTAAATTAATAGTTATCATATTTTTAATGCACGGGTCCATGGAGAGCACTATTTAGTGAAATGGACTCCGTGGATAAATAAAGTTTTGATTTGATTTGACTTGTTCTAGATCTACATATTTGTGCTGCAGGTGAGTGTGAGACCATTATATTCAGCCCGCTTGAGCCCATTGAAGATCAGCGCCAAGACTTCAGGCTCAATGCAAAGAGTAATAAAACCTTCTCTCACAGAAGCAACTACCAACAGGAAGGGTGAGTAAAAAGCGGCAAGTATTGTAGACACATTGGGGTACAAAATTACCTAACAAGAAACCGGCAAGTTTGCCAATTTCAATGAACTATACTTAAACCTTGGAGGGTATGAGATTCAATACCCTCCCTGAGTCCCTGAGGTCTCCGTGGGTACAAAAGCCAATTAACAGGAGGAAAGGGGGTTTTCACATGACGTCATAAAAAACTAAAATTCAAAAGTAAACAGACTCGTGCACTGCTATCTTTAACACGTAAAAGACATTTTGGAAATGTATCTGCTTGCATGTTTTCAGCTTGGTAGCTTGCTTCTTTTTTGAAAATGGAGCAGTTTGAATTTTTGAGTTTTTCCACAGTGCGTGACCACAGACAGACCACCCCATGAGTGTGATCAAGTAAAGCCGGTTACAGACAAGCAAGTTTTCCTTGACAAGTTTTGACTTGACAAACTTTATTTGCTGGT
>JAEMWC010000269.1:340000-392500 GCA_016490735.1 Pachyseris speciosa
ACTTTTGTGTCCTGCGCAAACCTGCAGGGAGCCACACGCATCGATCACGTCTTGTTTGGTTACACTCATCACACACTTCCCCATTATCCGGCGTATTACTTCTCCGACCCCTATAGGTCGCACCTTTCCTTCACCTTTGTCGAGCGGTATCAGACGATTAGCTAGAATAGCTTCGATGCTGCGAGGATCCACATACTCGGTGCATAGCCTTCTCGTCATAGTAGCAATAGCGGAACAGAGGTTTGTGCCTGACTTTTTGAAGGATTTACAAGCCATCATCCGCCGGAATCCATTAGAATTAACTCCTGATGGGCCACCGGAACCTTTCGTTTTTAGCGCTGCTTCCCTAACCATCTCAGTGTTTATTTGCTGGAAAATGAAGTCAGGGACTTGCTCCATTGGACCAAACGCAAGGGTTCCAAGTTGGGCTTCCTGTGCCTCTGGATGTTTTTCCCGTAGCTGTTTCATTACGTCATCAGATAGAGGCAGGACTCCTCCTCCGTTCTCATCACTCAGATATCGCAGAGCCGAGTTAATTTGTCCTGACATGACAAGGTTAGCAAAGACCCTGGCACTATCCGGCTCATTCTTTCTGTGGGAGCTGATTAGGCGCCTTTGGATAACGCGGCCTTCGCGTAGAAGAGAGTTGATTTCACCTTTATTCCATTGATCGAGTCGCTTGCACAAACATTCTTGGTGATCTTTTGCTTTTGACTTTTGACTAGGCTTTTGGAGGCCAACTGCTAAGAGAACAATGGCAGCTTTCAGGGCGATGTGTTGCAATGGCGATCCATTATTCCAATCGTTGATATGTTCAGTAAATTTGTCGATGAATTCCCTCCCTATCTTCCCATAGGGGACAAGAAAGGTATTTTTCCGCCACTTGACAATCTCATCGTAGGCATCATCTATGGTCGACACATTCACTGTTATTGGTCTCCCTCGGGATCTTGGCCCCAAAGCACACTCGATGGAAGAAAAAGATGTTTATATTCAGGTAGCTTTCCTGGTATTGCAGCCTCATTGTTGTTACCTGATATGGCTGGCTGATTTAATTGTTCAGACGTCTTAGCAGTAATTAATCCTCCATTGTTTTCCCAATGAATAGGAGCCTGTCTCTGGGGACGTTGCACGGCCTGTTCTTGATATTTCCTATGCAAAACACCAGCCTGATCGAAGGAAATATGCAAATCTAACTCCGAAGGTTTGTCTGCATCCTCGTTTAATAAATTTTCAAGCCCACTTTTAGATTCAGGATGTATTGGAGCTTCTATACCTGCAAAAACACCATCGCTTGAAGTACTCTCTAAATTTCTATCGGCTTTTGCCGCGTGGTCGCGAAGATTTTGGGCTGATAAACCCAAAACTACGTAGCCAAGGTCGTCCCACAACTCTTTCATAATGCTCATGTAGCCTTTCTTGCGTCCGTTTCTAAGAAGTGGTGGGTTTTCTGAGTTGGTCAGTCCTATAGCTTTCTTCTTGCATGCTAGTAGATCCTGGACCATATTATCTGTCCATTTTATCCTCCCTGGTCTTCCGGCGTGAGACCGACTTGCAGCCTCCGCCGCCATGATAATCGTAATCATAATAATCATAATAATAATAATAATAATAATAATAATAATAATCATAACTAAGTGAAGCACGATCGTCCGGGTTAGTGTAGTCCTGAGAAGGACTGTTTGTGGTGACATTGACTGACGTTTCGACAACCTGAGCGGAAGTCATCATCAGAGTCAAGTGATTGGGGTAACGTCAGGAGATGGTATAAGTACTCTGGTCGTTGATGTGATTGGTCAACGAAGTCGTGATGTTATTGGTTGTCTGTCAGTTAAGCCGTGATTTTATTGGCTGTGAAGACTGTAAACCGTGGTTGGTGCGTTTCGATCCGTCTTTTGTTAGTCAAATGTTCGTAGGTGTATTGTTAGTCAAATTAGTCGGTGTGTCTATTGTTTGTCTGTTGTTGATATCGTCAATAAGTCGTTTGTAAGGTGCGGGAAGCTGTTGACAACGGTTCAGTGGTGTCTGTTCTAAGTTAGTAAACCAACTTTCCAGTGCGATCCGTTGGTGGTAGTTAGTACAGTAGGTAATGCATTTAGCAGAGTCCCAGTCGATTGTGTGGTTTGTCAGTAAATGGTGCTCAGCAATGTTATTGTTGATGTCACCATTTCTCGTCGCTCGTTTGTGTTCAGTCAGTCTTACGTTCAAATTTCTGCCAGTCTCACCGATATAAGTGGCCTGACAGTCGCAGCATTCGATCTTGTAAACTGCTCCCTGTCTGTCCTTTGGTTCGTCTTTGTCCTTAACGTTCGTCAATAATTGTCGTAAAGTTGTGATGGGTCTGTGAGCGACACGGATATCGTAAGGTTGGAGTATCCGTGCAATGGTCTCAGAAGTTCCTTTGATGTATGGTATAGTCGCTGTAGTGACTGGTGTCGGGTTAGCGTTCGTAGCGTTTGGTTCTGTCCTGTAAGTGTTGCGTCTAACAAAGTCGCGGTTGTAGTTGTTCTTACTGAAAACGTTGTCTAAGTATTTGCGTTCGTCTGCTAAACTGTCGCTCGAGTCGCAAACTAGTTCCGCTCGTCTCGTTAAGGTCCGTATTGTCGTTGCTTTGTGTGAAGTAGGGTTGTAAGATGATTCGTCAAGTAGTCTGTCAGTGTGTGTGGGTTTTCTGTAAACTGTCGTCTGTAGTTTGTTGTTGTCATGGCTAACAAGGCAGTCTAGAAAAGGTATCTTACCATTTTCCTCGATCTCCTTGGTAAACTGTATGTGGGCGTTCTGTCTGTTGAGGTGTTCGTGAAAATCGTCGATTTCGTCTTTGTGTACAGCTGTGAAAGTGTCGTCGACGTAACGTAGCCAGAGCGGTAGCGTTCGTTCGTAAGTCGCAAGGGCTTGTTCCTCGATGTTTTGCATGACGATCTCTGCTACAACAACGGAAACTGGTGAGCCCATAGCTGTCCCGTGCAATTGTTTGTAGTGTTTGCTGTTGTACTGAAAGTAGGTAGACGTAAGGTTCAGTAAGTCCATTAAGTCGTCTGTTGGTAGTGGCAGTTGTAACGTGGAGTTCTTGATGGCGGTCTCAGTACAATCTAGAGCCAGTTGGAGTGGAATACAAACCAAAGGACAGACAGGGAGCAGTTTACAAGATCGAATGCTGCGACTGTCAGGCCACTTATATCGGTGAGACTGGCAGAAATTTGAACGTAAGACTGACTGAACACAAACGAGCGACGAGAAATGGTGACATCAACAATAACATTGCTGAGCACCATTTACTGACAAACCACACAATCGACTGGGACTCTGCTAAATGCATTACCTACTGTACTAACTACCACCAACGGATCGCACTGGAAAGTTGGTTTACTAACTTAGAACAGACACCACTGAACCGTTGTCAACAGCTTCCCGCACCTTACAAACGACTTATTGACGATATCAACAACAGACAAACAATAGACACACCGACTAATTTGACTAACAATACACCTACGAACATTTGACTAACAAAAGACGGATCGAAACGCACCAACCACGGTTTACAGTCTTCACAGCCAATAAAATCACGGCTTAACTGACAGACAACCAATAACATCACGACTTCGTTGACCAATCACATCAACGACCAGAGTACTTATACCATCTCCTGACGTTACCCCAATCACTTGACTCTGATGATGACTTCCGCTCAGGTTGTCGAAACGTCAGTCAATGTCACCACAAACAGTCCTTCTCAGGACTACACTAACCCGGACGATCGTGCTTCACTTAGTTATGATATGACTCCTGGGTTCAAACCATTTACAATAATAATAATAATAATGAGAATCATTAGAAAGACCAGTCCAGTGACTGTCATGCTATAATGTGTGGGTCCTCTGACAGGCCATAACAGTTTCAATGAAAATTTGGTTTATCAACTGAGTTGATATTATAAATGTAAATTGACCACCGCACAGGGATTCGATTAGCTGACGTTTCGAGCGTTAGCCCTTCGTCGGAGCGGAGTTTTCCAATGAAACAAAAACAAATGACTATGAATATATGAAAATATACATTTTTTCATATATTCATAGTCATTTGTTCATTATTCATGTAATATATCAAAAACGAGTGCGAGTGTTTCATCAGGGGTTCCAAACACCGAGAAACAGATGAAAGCACGACGCTGAGGGCCGAGTGCTTTTATTGTTTCAAGACGTTTACAATCACTGATGAATATGAAGCACGAGTTTTTGATATGACTTTTCAATACAGAATTATTCAGTGTTAGATTTTTGTCCTTTTCCACAAGAACGTGTTTGCATGCATGATTCATTAGCGTCCGACCACGAGGGAAGAGGGAACGCAAGGCGAGTCGGCGGAATATGTTATGAGTTTGGTCAAGAAAGCTATCGCCTGTCAATGAAGCATAAGAACCGGTAGGCTTAAAGGGGCAGTGTCACGCTATTTGGCAACTTCATAAAAAGCTAGGTGTCTTTGCATCGATTGACTTCCAAAAATAATGGTCCAGTTTTGTTATTAAAGACTATTTGAAGGTACTGCAACTGTTTCCTGTCGCCTGTTGCTACGGATGGCAAGGATAGAAATGGATTGAAACTTAAAAAAAATTGGTATCAAGAAATTTTTTATGGTTAGCCCTCTCTATTAACTGATTCATTTGATATCTTCGTCGTAGCTTTACAAAATCATTTTGTTTACGAGTAAAGCCTCAAAGTAATGATTTTAGCACAGAATTGACCTAAAACAGCAAAATCCTCGTGACACTGCCCCTAACTATTTTAACGAATGGCGAATTATCCGGTAGTCGGATATTCAAAAGTTTCTGTTATAGAGCCAGGAGGCCTGTTTAAAGACTACGATTTACACAACGATGCGAAGCTCCCGACTCGGATATAAAGAAAAAGATGTGAATTCACTTTGAATTGTTAACTTAGAAAATTTGATATGGAAGTGGAGAAGGACTTCGGGAGAGAAATATCCGTTATGGAATATTTCAGTGGTATTAAACATAAAACAACGTATTTATTCAAGATGGGGAAACTAAAAGTCAATGTTATTTCCAATTCATGATTGTATTATTTAAAAATCTCATTAAAAATGCAAGATCAAACACGGTTTTGAACTAAAATCGAAACCATAAAGATCTTGATCTGGTGTTTCATTGGGTTTGAAGATTTATCCACCTGATCTGAATGGGTGTCATTTATTGGCTGGTAATTTTATGAATTATCAGTAAGTTTGAGAAGGGTATATTACGAACCAACGAACGCTATGTCTACACTATGCCAGATAGCAATTTATGCCGTTGTGAAAAATACTCCGGCCTGGTGTGAACGGCAGTGGCCCAAAACCGCCGCCATCTTTCCACTAGAATCCAATCCTTGCTCCTCGTTGTTGACTTCAGTTTCTGTTCGATTCTTTGTTCACACTACTTCAGAAAGTGTCACGAAAACCTATTCGATATGTGACGATTCACTTTCAAGACCGCAGCGGCCCAGCATCGCTCCGACGCAAAAACCGTGCCGAAATCATCGTTTTGAATGTGAACAAAAGCTCTATCCGATATGGTTTTCATGCCGGCACAAGAGCTATCCGATATAGTGTAGACATAGCCTAAATGGCCACTGCTCCCAGTTGGCTTGTTAGCTTAGTTGGTAGAGCACTGCACAGCACTGGTGTCACAGAGGTCGTGGGTTCGAATCCAGTACAAGCCTGAAGTTTTTTTCAGGCTTTATTTTCACTACTGCTTCAAACAAAATCAATGTATAAGATGCATTTTCTTTGCTCATAAGAGAGAAAATGCTAAAATTTACTATGCTTTACTTGAAATCTTAGAATTAAACAATATCTACAAGATGAAGATAGCACTTTTTTCTCATAAAATTCAACATGATAAAAATAGTATTCCAGCCGTTTTCTCTGGTGCTCTCACACCAGCATCAGAAATCAGTAGTATAGTGTTTGGGGGTACGAAATCATTTTTTTCCCCAAACTACTACTGCCTTCTGATCTCGTATTCTGGAATATATAGTTATTTAATTTGATGGAATATATAGTTATTTAATTTGATGGAATATATAGTTATTTAATTTGATGGAATATATAGTTATTTAATTTGATGGAATATATAGTTATTTAATTTAATGGAATATATAGTTATTTAATTTGACGGAATCTATAGTTGTTCAATCTGATGGAACCAAGGTCAGCACACTTCATCTATAGTTTATTAAAATGCGTGACATTCTCGGAAAACAGGGAATGAGTCATCGCCTATAGCTGCAGAAAAAAAATAGCAAAACTGGTGGCCACCAGAACCTCTCATGAGGGACTTAATTTGGAATTTGAATCACCACCCGTCCCTCATGAGAGGTTTTTTTGAATTCCCACCTCCACACCACCAGAGCACTATCATTTCTTTCCCACCTCCACTCCGCTCTGGCCCTATCAGACCCTCTTGGGGCCAATTATTTGTTTATTTGTTTTTTTCACCCTCCGGCTTGAGATTGAACCGGCACTTCTGAGAAGCCGAAGCTTCACTATAGCTCTACCCAACAATCCGACACCATCTAAGGGTGATTATTTATTTTTCATTTTTTATTTTTCATTTTTTATTATTTTTTTATTTTTTCAACCCATGGAATAACGGCGGGGGTTTTTCATTATTCCATGGGGTGGCTTGTATACATTTCGCTAACGAAAGGCCCCCGCTTTTTCCAATCGTTAGTATACTCTGTATACAAGCCACGCTTTATCTGTGTGAAACAACCCTTATATTTTCGTTTGTATTTTCATTTTTATGCTTGTGGTACATAAATGAAATTTACAAAGATAAAAAATAATACGCATGTGTAAAAAGCGAAAAATCTGACGTAGTTTGATGACTCATTCGAAAGGGAAACCCCCCAAAGAGGGCAGTATTTTAAAACTCACAAAAATCATATGGCGTGACGTCAACAGCTAGATTTTATAATGACCATAAGCAAAGCTTGTCACGCCATTATCATGAATATAACGCTTGTCGTCAAAGCAGCTGAGTGATACTTTATTTATCTCATAACTTCCAAGTTGATGGTTCTGACTTCTAATTGTTTTCATTCTATGATGCATCTGTTTATTATCAAATAGTGTCTCTTTATAATTTTCATGTTTAATGTCATTCTTAATAATATTCTTCCTAATACCTTTTGCTGTCTTCCCTCCTTTCTGATCATCTTTAATATAGCTATACATCTTCGATCTCAGTCCTATGAATTCACATATTGGGACTCCAGAAGTCTCATCTTTCATCTTACCGATTACTTTTTTATTGGTCTTATCGGAGAATGGCGAGCTTTCAGGATATTCACTGTTGTCAAATTTATTTTTATCCTTCCAGAAATTTCTATAGATGTCATGGGTTCCAATTTCATATGTCAGTGAGTCTGTGTCTGTGAATAATAATTTTGCTTCATCTCCATATTTCTCTTTGATGTAGTTGTAATGGAAATCGTACATCAGTGTCTTGCTAAGGTCTAGAATACACATACCCACATATGCCGGCCTGTTCAGGGTGAGTGTTTCTTTTATCTTATGAACAGCTACTAGATTTTGATCGAAGATTTTACTGCTAACATATGTTGGTTTACTGGCTAATTTCAATAGCTTCTCCTCATCAGTCACCAATCTGACGTCTACTCGCTTTCTTAGGTTTTCCATCGTTTTGCCAAATACACTGTTATTCATCAGCTTGAAAAAGTCTTTCTCAAAAGCATTTTTAGCATTCTTACGTTTTTCAGTATTGAAATCAATATATTGCCTAAGCCACGCGGACTGATTGAATTCTAACACTCGATGGATTTTAGTTATTTTCAAACCGAGATCAGTATATAATTGGAGGTTCCTGTAATGGAGCACGTATTTTTCTTTGTTGCTTAATGTTGGTATCAGTTTATGTACCAGACCAGTTGATATTTTATATTTCTTCGCTATGTTTTTACAATAATCTGATAGCATGTCCCCAGTCACTTTGACCTTTTCCGGTCCAAGCGGGTAATCATTATGCAGATCATGCAACTCCTGGGGGTATCTGAGGTCAACTTCAAGTATCAGACCATTTGCACTATCTTCTTTATAGACAGACAGGTCTAAATTATTGATCTGTTTTTGTGTCAACCATTTGAAACCACCGGTTGGTAAATATTGACTCATAGCCCAACCGTAAAGATTGTTAGCATCAAGATACATGATATACTTAGAGGGCGCCTTCTCATTATACTCTTTCATGTATTTATTATTTGCTTTACCGTAACGGTTGGCTATATAGCTGATTCCTCCACGCAGACCCTTTTCAATGAACTGGAACATATCAATGTCTGTCATCAATTCTAATTTTATGTCAGTCATTTTTAGCATGGCGTCCCAAGATAAACCGGGAGATGTGAAATAGTGACACGGGTCCAGTTTATAGTACTCAAGGCATGTTTTTCTGAAGTTTTCAAATACATCAGCCAGTAGGAGTACATCTGTTTTAAGGTACAGGTCATGATAATCACCCATGTTTTTCAAAGAGAATGTTTCCCACACTGTCTGAGCATGTGTATAGTCTTCATCTGATATATGCTCATCACTCAGTATGCTATAGAATTCATTTTTTGATGGCAGCTTCTGATTGAATTGATCGAAACTGTCCATGTAGTCGTAAGGATAAACACCTTTCTGTGCCATCAGATTAAGATCCTTTCCCTTAAACTCTTGTGAGGTGTATTTTAAGGCTTCTCTAGGTAGATTGCCTACAAGTTTTTCCAAACTGGAGCTCATGAACTGGAAACTATCAATGAAGGTCAAGTGGTTGCCAAGCATGAAAGCCATATACTTCTCCATGTTATTTGGGATAGCATTGATATTCATTTGACAGTCTTCACCTTTCTTGTTTTTGTAAGTGTGCTTCTTAACAATAGCTCCAATCTCCTGCATAATAAAATGACTATCATAGCCTCTTAGATTGTGAAATATGACTGGTATTTTTATTTCTTCAGGGTTCACTCTGAGTTTCAGATTACAATCTTGGTGAGCAGAACCTCTGTATTTACCAGTGATGTGACAATGATCTCGAACTCGGATATCTTTGTCAGTGTATTTCTTATCACAGATGTGACAAACTTTGGTTTTTCGGAATTTCTCTTCATCATCTTTAGTCATTTTCAATGGTTTGTTAAAATTTTTTTTCACAACATTCTTGCAATATTTGACCTCCTCAAGCATAGCTTCCATAAATTTGTACACAGCCTTTTCACCCCTGTATATTACTGCTGGTTTGCTGTATTTATCATCATAACAACAAACTACTTTATAGCCGTGGCCACAGTCAGTATGCTTCTGATAGGCTTCAGTGTATGATTTATCATTGTTGGGTTGACAACCATGTATTTTCTCAGTGATGGCCTCAAAGTCAGCATATATAACAAATGGTACCCGCTGTTGTTTATGAAAGTTGTTGAATTTCAGTATGCTGTTATCTTTGTTTGGCATTTTTATTGCCTGTGTGCCATTTACTTGCATGCAGTTGTCTTTGTGATTATTCAACACCCTTTCAGAGCTGAAACACTGTAAGCAATGCATACAAAAGTGTTTTCTTTCTTTGTGCTTTGTTTGATTGTACATGAACTTATTGAAATCTTTGATCAGCACATAATGCTTGTTTTCATTTTCAGTTATTAGAAGCAGATTCAAGCAGTCTGTATATTTCTCTTTTGAAACAAAAATTGGATATGGCTGTCTATTCTCATAACCAAAAACATTGATGTTGATCTCATTTTGTTTTTCAATCTTGTTGTAATGCTTGGTTGCAACTGGGAATTCAATCCCTGTATAATCCAATTTTTCAATGTATTTTTTGTCAACTTTTTTAATCCTCTGTGGGTATTTCTCTTGTGGGTTCAGGTGTCTGATGTGACACCATCGGAAGCATTCATTATCCTCATTTTTCAAGTTAATTAAACCCTTTGCACTGTTTCTGAGTTCATTCGGTAGTTTAATGTATGAGGAGCCTCTTAAAAGTTCATATTTCACAACATTGATATAATGACTATCAACTGAATCAACAGTCCAACCTGAACCTTCAGATACCCAAACTGCAATCTTATTCATTATTTGGTCTTTTGACAACTGTAGTGATTCAGTTACTTCCAGATTATTCACAATTGTTTGAGCTGCACTGTTGAAATATGCTGTTTTGTATTCTATTTCTCCGTCAGTCATTTTTGCAAATATTACCTTAAGCGTTTCAACGAATTTCAGTCCTTTCATTTCATTCAACAATTTTATAATATTATATGCAACAGCCTTTCTTGTGTTTTGCAGTTGCGCAAGCGGGTCTTTGTTATTTTTTATACCGATTTCAAAAGATTTTGTGAAGCCCTTCAGAGCTTTCTCTGTTTGCTCTATCTTAGTCCTGGGTGTAGGTGTTGGTCTCTGCTGTTTGGTTCTGGGGTTGGGATCGGTCTCTTTTTCAATTGTTCTATTTCTTCCAACCATTCTTTTGGTGGAGCTGGTAATCTTTTCCTCTCAAAATAATCAACCAATTCTTTCACAGTTGGTCTTTTCGTCCTTGGGGCGGGAATTGGTCTTGTTCTTGGTTTAGGTACAGGTTTTGTGTCATCAACTATAATAACTTTTGGTTTTTTCTCAATTTTTTCAAGCTTTTCAAGTCTTTCATTCATCTTGATTAACATATTTATGAGCTTAGATTTGCTCAGTTTTTTGAAATCTTTCTTATTCATCATTAATATAATATTAGATATTATTTTTCTTTTATATATATTTTAAATATTATAATAAAATTTTTATTTAAAGAATTATTATGTAAACTATATTATAATGAATAAGATTGAAATTAACGAGTGCGTTTACAACATTCATCCAGTTTATAATTTATACGCTGCCGATGAAGATGGAAACTTTATAAATATTGTTAAGAAAGTGCCCCAAGTTGGCAATAAAACTAATGGAGGGTATATGAGATGTCATGTGAGAAAGCATGGTCAAAATGGTCAAAAAGCATTTAGCGTTCACAGGTTTGTTTGGGAGTGTCATAATGGAATCATTCCAAAGGATAAAGTTGTTGATCATATTAATGAGGTAAAAGATGATAATCGTTTGTGTAATCTACAGCTTTTAACACATAGTGAAAATGTTAAGAAATCTACGCCTAATTGGGATCATTCACTGACTCGAAATAATCCAAGCTGTGTGAAAGCGACTAATATTTCCACAAAGGAAGTTTTGTATTTTAGTAGTATGTATTGTTGTTCAAAACACCTTTGTCTACAACAAGGTGTTATTAAAATGGTTTGTGATGGAGTTAAATATCTTAAATCAGGTATATCAAAAAAGGATGGTTATTCATATAAATTTGAGTATGTTAAAAAAGAGGATCTACCGGATGATTACATAAAATCAGCTGGAAGACCGCAAATGTCTGAAGAAGACAAAAAGAAGCGCCAAGCTCTGTCAATGAAGAAATGGCAGAACAAGGAGTACAAATGTCCTAGGTGTGACAAAGTAATGAAGAACCACAGCAGAAACAATCACAATAAAGTTTGCAATTAATTATTCTTCACCCTTCTTGATAAGTATTTTTTACTCTCTTCCATGTGTTTAGTTATTTCGTGGATTAAGTCTTCGAAACAGTTGCTCATGATGTACTTACACTTATTTTTCTCATACATTTGCTTCATACTTTTTTGTTTATCTGACACTTGATACACACCAGTTGGACTTTTGAATTCAAGACATAGAGCATTGTATTTTCTAGTGGGATTCAACAGCATTAAATCACACTGACCAGCCATATATCCTTTGTTATAACTTCTGATTCTCATATTTGAGCTTATTTGATTTTCACCTAGACCGACAATCATTAAAGCATCTTCATATTTTTTTCTGATGAATGATACAATCTTGCAGTGCAGATCATTTTCACTTTCAATCATCAGCATGTTATTACTTCTATCATTGAACTGTTTGTAATATCCCTGTTTCCTGATTGATGGTAATACTTTTGATGTAACCCAATGTTTGAATTTTACTGCTTCCTGTTTTTTAGAGGACAGTATTAGTGAATAAAGTCCAGATTCATTTATAAAAAAACATTTGAAAGTTTTTTCGGGGGTCTCAGCACGAGGGACCATTTTTGTCCCCCGTGAATCAGTGGCCTCAGCACGAGGGACCATTTTTGTCCCTCGTGAATTTATGCTGATTTTGTGGTCTCTTAAGATTTTATGATCCGATACAACATAATCTCTGATTGCTCTTTGTGGATTTTTATAGTCAAGAATTTTAGCAATGTCTCTTCCTCTGAACCATATTTTATTTTTATCATCAAGATAGCAATCTATTGATACATCTAATTCTTTATTATCGTAGGAATATTTTTGCATTTATATATTATATTATAATAATTTATTTTTTTAATTCATTTTCGACCTGTGTTTAAATATAGTCAGGAATAATAATATTCTTGGCTACATAATAGCAAATAACAGATATACTGTAGGGTCTACTCACATATATGTTAGATAATTTTCTCTTTATAATATGTCTTTTAAATCCTTGAACGGGATCCAACTGTTAAATTCGTCACTGTAACCCTTCCACTTCACTAAAGCTTGTTTCTTCTTGTAATCTCTGCGAATGACTTTATCAATACGGAATACATCCTGTCTGGCTTTCAATAATTCAGCTTCATAAAAACTCCCTTGTATTTCTTCATCGTTGAGATCTTTTAGTTTGTAAGTGACTGGATTAGTGTATTGGATCTTATCAACTGTAAATACTTCTTCAGTCCAATTTGGTGTATAGCCCTTGTCGAACACATTCCGTTTATACTTGGATATTCGGACCTTGTCACCTATTTTAAATTTTGGTTTCTGTTTTAATGTTTTCATATCACCATACAAATTGAAGTAAACAGTTCCTTCGTTCCTCTTATCAGATGCTTCAACGGGTGTCATCTTTGTGCTTGAATGTTTGGTATTATTATACTGTTTCACTAATTTTGGTAACATGTCTAAATACTGTGTATTACCTTGAACAGTGAACTGCTTCCACATTTTGGATTTAATTGTCCTATTCCATCTCTCAACTACTGATGATTTCTCTTCATTCTCAGTTGAGTACATCTGTACACTATGTTTCTCTAGCAAGTCCTTCAAGTGTTTGTTGTAAAACTCTTTTCCCTTGTCGACCCATAAATACTGTGGTTTTCTACCTTCCTTGAATATTGATTTGAATGCTTCAGTGACAGATTCACCTTTCTTATCCTTCAATGGGACAATCCAACCATATTTGCTGAAGACATCAATAACCATAAGAAGATATCGATAACCTTTATTCCATTTACTGAACTGTTGCATTTCAACTAGATCACTTGCCCATATTTCATCAATTTTATTTACAATCACACGCCGCCGAGTGAAATTTCGTTTTATGGGTGCATGTAATTCATCAGCTAGTTTTTCTTGCCAGTTTTCTTCACTCGACGGCTTTTTCCGTTTTTTGAAACACCGAGACCAAGTTTCTGTTTTTTGTCGATTAAGAATCTAGCTGTTTGACCCCATTTTGGCATCTCACCATATGGTATTTGATCTAGTGACTCGACCATTGTTCTATCACATTCACCTTTGTCTTTTTTCATATCATAACAAATATCGTGGTAAGCTGCTATTTCATCCACCTTATTGTAAGGTTGTACATTCCATTTCAAGACCTCGCCAGTATTTGGATCATATTCCAACTGCTCATGCAATGGATTGTATGGTCCCATATATTTATATTTACTTGGTGTCCAACCACTTTTCGGTTTAGGAAGCTTGCCAATAACCTTATGAATGTCAATAGCACCGCCATAATCTAATCCTTTGATATCTGTTTTGTAACGAATATTTGGTCTCACTTTTGTTGAGAGTTGTTTCAAAGCTTCTGACCCAACCTTTGTGATTGCAGGCTTTGCGAGGGAAAGTCCTTTGTCAATTAATTTCTTTTGCAGCTTTGGATTTCTCATTGCTTCTGATGCATAATATCTACCCATTTCAACACCCTTCTTCGCTAAATAAGGGACTCCATGTTCCAAAAATCCTGTTAGCGCCATATCTGCGGCTGAATCTAGTATGCCCGCCCCTTCAGACGGGCTATTCAGTTTCCCCGATTTCTAACAAATTTAGTCTTTGTGATTCCACATTCAGCACAAGTACATTTCATCACAGTTCGACCATTTTTTGTCTTTTGATATCTTTCACTTCCTGGTACACACTCAGTCTGCTTCTTCTGTTTCACACAATATGATTTTACCATTATACATATTGGTTAGATATTTTCTTTGTCTAGTAGTTAAATCGACATACATTTCCACTAAGTTTGTCATAGAATACTGTTATATTATCCAAAGTGCATTTGATTACAACTCGCAAACCAATCAATCTGTTGACAACTATTATAACAAATATATTAACATCATCAATTATTTCGAATTCTATCATACTTTTATGTTAGATAGAAATCTATTAAATCTTTTATCATCAAATAATATTGTATCATAGTACAAACACCATTGTTTACTCAATAACGGATCTCTAATACTCATTGATTCATTGAAACAATTCTTTTTCTCCATTTGAGCAGGTATCTCCTGTCCTGATGGATCAAAGTATTCTTTCTCATTATAGCACGCGTAATATTTGCCGACTTTTATTATCCCACTGTTTTTGTTTAACTTAACAGACATACATATACATTACATATTTTTGAAATAATTGATTATGAATCTATGATTGACTCTTGTGTCTGCATTATGAATGAATGTTTCAATACACCCAATATCCACACAAGACTGAATCTCTCTCTTGAATCTCATCTCCAGAGTATTCAAGTTGTTTTCCACTTGTAGCCATGTATTTCTGTACTTCTGTTGGCATCATTAAACCGAAAGAGTCGAAGTATTCACAGTATTTATCATTTTTGAAATTCCTATAACAAACCCAGTGAGTACCAGGTCCAATTTTGGAATCAAGATTGACTATCCCACATTCATTCTTTTTTATTTGTCTCGGCAGATTGTCTCTTGAAAATACTCCTCTAAAATGTTTTATTCCAAGTTGTTTAACCCAATTGATTAAATCAAAGTTGGATAAGGGTTTATTTACAAAATGGTTCCTAGTATGGGGATTGAATTGAATGGACTGTTTTTGCCCAGTAGAAGTCCTTTTCCTTTGGTTTTTTTTTTTTTTTCATTCCCATACCTATTGGGTTATTCCATGTACCAAAAACAGGAGGAGATTGCCATGGAATCATAGCATGTTTCCCACCTTTCTTTCTGGGTACAATGTCATCTGGAACATGAACAGGTATTGACCGTCTTGGACGGCTGCTTTCAACATGCAAACCTTTTCCAGTTAATTTTCTGATTGCTTCTATAGCCAAAGGAATTCCAATGCTGGCGAGTATTGTTCCAATACCCTTTCCAGTCTGCGCTTTTGTTGGTTTTATAACAACGTCTCCACCATACTGCATTTTTTGGATAACATCAGCCATCTGTCTCGTATTCAATAAATTTCCTACATTAAATAATTGGGATAAATTGGCATTAGGAATAAGAAATCCTCCTTTTTGTTTCTTTCCAAATAGTTTATCAATGCCGAGACTTGCTAATGAAGAAAGAGCACCTGTAGCCAATGCTGGAGCCGCTTTAGCTACTGCTTTACCTGCATAAGGCAATAGTCTTGTTCCAAGTGAAAAAAGACTGGACCAAAGAGAACCTCCTTCTTGGACTGATTTTCTGATCTGTGCTTTGGATATCTTTACATCAGCACCTGTTCCATTTCTCTGTGATTTGGCTAATTTTTTTATCTGTGTTTTTGTCAACATCATTTGATCACCTCCAGTGAGATCTCCATGTGCGAGTCTCAATGTTACCGGTGAATTTGTTTGTATAGCTTTTGCAAGCCTTTGCTTCTGACTGTTTGAAAGTCTTACTCCATGAGGATGATAAGTAGTCATATAATATATGTTTATACTAAATTGTATTTAATACAAACAATCATTTAATTTAATTTATTTAATTTACATTGATCTCAGAATTAATTTTCCATCAGTCTTTCTCATCTCAATATCCTGCTCATAGAGGACCAGTGCATACACACTGTAATCAGCATTTGTTGCAGCACTCAAAGTGTATTTGAAAGTCAGTTTTGTCATTCCATCTTTAATATCCTGTTTCTGTTTTGTCAGATCGAAATAAACAAAAGGGAATATTGTACCGAAATTGCCCCTGTTGAGAAGGGTACTTTCACTGAAATCGTTTACAGCTTGAACATATTTCAAAACATCTCTAAATACTCTTGTTGGTTCTGTTGATGGTTTATAACGAAGCTCTGGATAATCATTTCCATTGCCAACCTCAAGATAACAATCAGTCAAAGTTCGGTCATTTGCAACTGAAAAGTGTTATAGAGAAATTTATTGGCTGTCTGAGATGCATCACTTGCATCATTGATGATGAATACAAAAACATGCCTGGGTTTGTTTATTCCTGTGGAAATACGGAAATTGGCTGTCTGTTGTCTTGTTGAATTGCCTCTCTCAACCATTTCTCTCATGTAAGTCCACTTTCTGTTGTCAAGATACTTGCTCATGTATAAGGACTTTCCCGCAGAATTAAAAACAATGCGAGGAACTATTAGCTGGAATTTAGTTAGTACCACACGACATTCATCAGTAGCTTGCCAAATCATATTGTCATCACTCTCAAGTGTCAATTTCACCTCTATTTTTGAGTTAGGCATGAGTTCATCCCAAAAGCTCTTGAAAAAACCGTATCTGTTCAATGCTATCTCTGCATTTACTTCACCACCATCATTAAGCAAAGCTTTACGATCTGAGAATCCTTTGTTATAAGCAGCTTGTGCCACTCTGTTTTCAGCACCTCTGCTGGTGTCAAGATAGAAGAACTCATTGGTTCCCTGACTTACAACATAACCCTGTGAATACTCAAGCAATGACTTAATATTTGTGGCCTGGTTAGCGTCTCGGCATTCATAAACATCAAGACCATTCATTTTTACATTAATGGTGTTAATAAGAGCGTGAGCTGAATTAACAATACCATTTCGATCTGCAGCAGCAATGTTAGCTCCATCTGCAAGCTTATTTTCTTTGAAAATAACATTAAAACGGGCATTATACCAGTCAAATGGTGTAGTCTCTCCACTGTTATCAACAATGAATCGGTAGCCTGTTTTACTCTGATGAGCATTGTTTGCTACTACAGTATTAAGTGCTGTCTCTAGTTCGAACACTACATCTTCATATCTTTCGATATATTTTGAGTCACGATAGTTTGACATATATTATTGTGTTAGATAAAAGTTATTTTATTTTACGTGGTCGACCTCTCTTTCTTTTGATTAAACCACCAGTCTGGCTCACACTCTCAGTTCCACTCTTTCTCTTTTTCAAAAGTTCTATGATTTTGTCACCAGCTTTTTTGCCAGCATGTTCACCAATTGTTGTGGCTGCTTTTTTTCCAGCTGTTTTGATCATATCAGTCACAATACCTTCACCATGTTGTTCATATTTTTTAAACTCAAACCGTTTCATATACTATTAGGTTTTATAATTCTGTCTCTCTCAAGAATAACTCAATATACCAATCTATCCCATTTAAATCGACTGGAGCTCTAGAAGAGTCTGTGACATAAAAACGTATTGAGCTGATTGTATGTGTTGAGACAGGATTCCATGAAAGAAAACGAGGTTTGTAAGTGAAAGGTAAACTTCTAACGAGATCTGTGACAGGAATAACAGCGATTGTATTTGTGCTATTTCCATCAACAATGCTATCTGTCACCAAATCACAATTGATATAAATTTCATCTACTCCTCTTGTAATATCAGGTAGATTTGTTCCATATTCTGTGGCTGGAACTAATTTTGAATCGAAACCGATAAGTTTTCTGAAATCAAGATTCCTCAGATCCACACGATAATTTTCATTGAGTTCAATCAAAATGCGATATGTTGACAAAACGAAATACATGTTAATACCATACTGGAATTTTGATTTGTCTGTTTCAGATGGATTCAGTACATGGCTGTTTTTTCTCATATACTCATGAATGTAACTATTGATATCGTCGTATGAATACATCCCGTTAACGAATGTTATTGTTTCCCAGTTTACACCTTTGTCATAGCTGTATTTCATTTGATTATTCCCAAAAATATCTCTGATATTGTACCAACTGTATGTCATATTGATGACATTCACAGCCATTTCATATTTTAAATCATTCGTTAATTTAAGAGGTGTATTGAATCTTTTTTCAAAATCATGACTCTTGCTGACACCAATTTTGTCTCTGTTTTTACTGTTGAATCGTAATGAAATTTCTGTCATATACTTTTACATTAGATATTTCATCATTATTTTATTCAACTCACCGGTTTTCAGGATTCCCAGTCTGTTCAATGTATGCAATATATTTGTGAATTCATTTCTTACACCCATGCTATTGTTGCCGGCTGAAATAGATCCACCAAGCAACTGTAAACGTGAAAGCATGTCACCCAAAAATGCGCCCCTTGAACCCATTCCTTTCCCTGTTTTGTATTTGTAAGAAGCTAATACATCATCAATCGTTTCTCTGTATTTCTTCAAAGTTTGTATTTCTCTTTTATGAGATTCATTTTCTTCTGGAGTGAATGATTTTTTTTTTCTTCTTCCCATATTCTGGGCTATTTCTTTAGCTTTTTTCTTTTCCTCGACAAGTTTTTGTGGGGTGACTTGAGTCAAATCGCTTGGTTTCAAAAGCCTGTTATTTTTTAATATAATTCTGTCATCTTTATCGAAATAGTTATCGATCGATAATATGTTGGGTGTCCGATCCTCTTTTTCAGATGCTTCAATGGCTCTAGGAAGTTCCGTTCCCATTGTAATAGCTCTTCTATTAGCTTCAATAACATCATCAAGTCCTTGTGTTAAAGCCTGTTGATTTTTTTTCAACTGTTTAATGACTTCATCCTGTTTTTCGTCGACACTTTCTTTCACACTCTTCTGGACATCAATAGAGGGTTTCAGCAATTCTGATGTTGTATCATATGCATCCTGTTTTCTGTATTCATAAGTCTTGATAACATCACGAACTTCTCTTGTTTTGTTTCCGGCTTCAATTCCACTTTTAGAAGCCTTTTCATTCGTTCTATATCCATATACAATTGTGTTAGACTAATCTAAACTATTTACATATGGAAATCCCTAATTATGATATTCAGGGTTTAAAGAATTCATTCAGACAGTTGTATCCGTATATGCCAAAAGATACATTTAGAATGTTATTGGCTGGTAATTCTGGATCTGGAAAGACAACATTGTTCATGCATCTGATTATGGAACCATTAGTTTATTATGATCAGATACATCTTTATGCAAAAAATTTAGATCAAGACAAGTACAAATATCTTCGGAAAGTAATGGATGAAATAAGCAGTCACATTGGATATCCTGCCTTGGTTTGCAGTCAAGAAGAGATATTGCCAGTTGAACAAATAAAAGACACAGATTTGCAGCGATTGGTTGTTTTTGATGATTTTGTCACTGATAAAAAACAAGATCAAATCATAAGCTATTTCATTCAGGGGAGACACAAGAACTGTTCAGTCATATATCTCACACAATCATTCTATGGCTGTCCAAAATCAATCAGACTCAATTGCAGTCACTTCTGCCTTTATGATTTCCCATCCTCAAGAGAAAGGAACTTGATTGCACAAGAACTTGGAATAGACAAGAAGAAATACATTGAAGCAACCAAGAAACCATATTCCTTCTGTTATGTTGACAAGCCGATGAAAACAATCAAGAGAAATTTTTATGGTGCTGTTTAATCTAATCTAATATTATATGGCAATCAATAATTTCCAAAATGTTGAAAAACAGGAGAATCCAAAAACAGAAAGAATCGAAAAATTGATATGAAACCATACCACCTGAATTCTTGGAAGATTAATCTAACAAGATGATATAATGGGAGTTTTTAATGCTCAAATAAATCAAGATAAAACAGAAACTGGAACTGGTGAAAGAGGCCCTGCAGGTCCAATTGGTCCCAAAGGTGAAAAAGGTGATAGAGGTCCAAAAGGTAATACAGGTGCAATTGGTCCAAAAGGAGCTACTGGAGCTGTTGGTCCCAAAGGTGATGGATTTAGATTAACACAAGATGGTAATTATGACATTGAAAATAAACGTTTGACATATGTTGGTGATCCAGTAAATCATTATGATTCTGCTAACTTGGGATATGTTAATGATGCTGTTTTATCAATTGAAGGAACACGTGTTAATCCATTCAAATTTCTTCTTGAAGATACATCAAAAACAACTATTCTTAGAAATGCGAATAATCTGCAATTGGAAGATTTTGACAAAAGCCCTTACTCATTTAATAAAATAGCCTTGTCTTTTGTTATTCCTACTGCTGGTCTTACAACTGTTCTTCGTTTTGATCTGACACAATTGGAAGTTTCAAAGTACACTTTAGTTGTTGAGTTTTATACTGATGGTAGCCCAAATAATGCAACAGTCGATGACGACAATCTGTCATCAAATTTAATTGAAAGAAAGGATTCAATAAAAAGAGCATTTCCAAAGACTCATCTTGTTGATGGTTATCTTAAGAGAATATTCTTCCTTGAAAAAACAAGTCATGGTTCCACATCAATGGAGTTATTGTTGATTTCGCCATATTTACAAAATAATAAAAAACATTATGTTATAGTTTATGGTGTTTATGGATTTTCTAATATCATTTTATCACATATTCACGACCCAGCTTTTGAAATAGAAGGAGGAAGAATTGTATTTGATCGTGAGGTTAAAATGAGTTTTCATAGAATAGTCAATGTTGCACGCCCTATACTTCCACAAGACAGCGCAACTAAAAAATACGTTGATGATGCTGTCACATATCTGTCGAATAATAAAGCGAATATAGCATATGTTAATTCTGACTTTGTGAAAAAAGATGGAAGCGTTGCAATGACTTCTGATTTGAATCTTGGAGGTAACAAATTGACTAATGTAGCAGCGCCAACAGCAAACAATGATACAGCCACAAAGGGGTATGTTGATACTGAAATTGCTGGAATTACTGGCATTGATGTTTCACCATTTCTTAAAAAAGATGGAAGTGTTGCAATGACTGGTGATCTTGACATGGGTGACAATAAAATAACAAATGTTGAGACTCCAAACTCTGATAAAGATTCTGCCAACAAAAAGTATGTTGATGACCTTGTTTTTTCAGCATCAGGAGCTCAACGCAACCCATTCGCTTTTCTGTTAAAAGACATATCCAAGTCTTCTGCAGTTAGTGGTGCAACAAACCTTCAAATTGAGAATTTTGACAGATCACCTTATCACATAAACAAGTCATCATTGTCTTTTTTCATTAAACGAAAAGGCAACTTTACATCCAAAATTCGTTTTAATGTGACATCTTTAAGAAATGGACGGTACACATTTGTTACTGAGTTTTACTCACCATCAGACCCACGCCAAGCTACAATTGGGCTCGATCTTCGCACATTGAATATACGAGATGCGGGACAGCCATTTCAAAAACCTTTTCTCAAAACCCCGTATGTTGATGGTTATATGAAGAAGCTTTTCCGAATCGAAAAAACTGGTGGCGGTCAAGCGTCAATTGATGTTTTACTTTTTAGCACAGCTCCTGCGTCTAACACCAAAACACATATCATCGTTTATGGGGCCTATGGCTATCATACCAATTTGTCTTACTTTCTCCATGACCCGGCTTATGAAATTGAAAACGGCCATGTTGCATTTGGCAGTAATATTGACATGAAACTAAACAAAATCCTCAACCTGCAGGATAACCCCTCAAACCCACAAGATGCTGTAAACAAAAGTTATGTGGACCAGAGGTTGCAAACCAAACTCGATACGATTGCACAACAAAATCTGAATATGAACAACAATGCCATTACTGATCTTGCTCCACCCGTCAATTTAGATGATGCGGTTACAAAAAGATATACTGACGAGTATTTTCTTCGACGAGACGGTTCGACTGCAATGTATGGCGATTTGTCGATGGGTGGAAATAGAGTGACTAATTTAGCGGACGTGGTGAATGAAACTGATGCAGTGAACTTTAGAGTTTTAAATCAAGCTGGAATAGCTATTAGATCGAACACTTTATTATTGAATGGAATAAATGCGATGGCAGCAGATATGAAACTTGGAGGGCATAAAATCATTAACTTAAAAGAAGGAACAAATAAAACCGATGCCGTAAATTTAGATCAATTAGAAAAAAGTCATATTTCATCTGCTTCTCATCCAAAGAATGCTTTCAAATATTTGATGAATGATATCGATGAAGTCAGTACTGAATATGGCTTGAAAGTTAATGGATATGTCAATTTACCTCGTTCACCACATTTGATTTCAAAAAAGGTCATTGATATAGACTTGAATAAAGAAGCTAATCATATTTACAGAGCTAGAATTGGATTTAATATGTACACAATAAAAGATGGAAAATACACTTTCATTCTTGAATGGCTATTTCCTGATTATGAAGGAATGAGTCTTAGTAGTGTAACATTCAGTGCAACTGGTGGAATTACAATTCATAAAACTGTAGGGAGAAAATTTGATAACAGAAATGAAGATCATTCGAGATATTTATTATGGATTGAAAAACCATCAGCAAGTTCACCACCTGAATATTTATATTGTACGATTCATATTAATGCTAACCCAACTTATCCAAATAAGTACAAAGTTCATTGTGTTGCATATGGTATTGATTTTGAAGCTGTAGACGTTCCATCAAGTGTTTACGACTTCTCTGAACCTTTCAAAATCGTTAATGAAAAAATACAATTACAAACTGATTTAGATTTGAATGGACATGCCTTGATTAATAATTCATCAAACTTATTTGATGGTCAAAATGGTGAATTGACAATGCTAAATAACATTAATATGAACAGCTTTCTTATAAGTGAGGCTAAACTTGGCGGTGATTTAAATCTGAATGGCTATAGAATTCATAATAATAGTTTGAATCTATTTCGTTCAAGCGTTACAGGTGTAATTATGGAAACAGCTTTCGATCTCGGAGGATTTGCTCTCTATCAGCCAAAATTAGGAGGTGATCTAAATTTGAATGGAAATAATATAATCGGTCAAATACAATATTTAAATTGCTCTGTCAAAGCCAAACAAGGACATAATAAGAATGCTTTAAAGCCTGTATTGATAAATGGCTCTGATTTTTTAGTCATTCATAACAATAACTTTTATATTAAGAATATGTATGTATTACAAGGAACAAAACCCGGAATATTCTACTTCAAGACAAAAGCTGAAGGTGGTGGGCCTTTGCCATTACCAGCAACTGTTTATGAACACAGACATAATACTATGAGTAGAAACATCACAACGGTTAACGTCAACAAATCATTATCGAGAGGCTATCTTATAATTGATTATTCACATCCTAATACAGGTGCATTTGATACAACATTTACACTTGAAGTGGTCATGAATTAATCTAAAATAATATTATATGGGAGTTTTTAATTCTCCACAAAATCAAGATAATAAAGGTGATAAAGGCGATACTGGTGCAATTGGTCCTAAAGGTGATAATGGAAATGGTTTTACATTAACACAAGATGGTCACTATGATCTTGGAAACAAACATTTGACTAATGTAAAAGCAGGCAATGATTCTGATCATGTTGTAATCAAATCACAAGTTTCAGATATTGTCAGAGATAGTTTTTTGGATTTGTGGGTTTCTGAATTCATCAGATTATACTCTAAATGTACTTATCAAATCGACAGAGCGAATAATAATTTTCTAGATATGAATGCAGACAGAAAAGTTGAAACATTGTACGATCTCTCGAATGAAGAAAATAATGCAACGCAACCGACTTTGAACATAAGACCCACTGTTTGTACCAAGGCTGAGAAACATAATGGACGTTATTATTTAGACTTTAATGGATCACAGAGAATGATAAGTCAAATCAATTTAAATAATAATGCTGTTAATATCTTCATTGTTTATAAATTAAATTCAAATACAGGTGGAAGTCCATGGAAAAATGGTCTTTTTGGTCATGATAATAGAGGTTATGATAAGTTTGTCAGCTATTACAATGGTTCAAATTTAGTTATAAGTGGTGTTGATCAATCAAATTGTGTATATTTTGGTCCAGCAGCATCTATACAGAACTTCAGAAAGATATCTGATTATTCCTCAAATGATTTGGGTCAAATAAATGTTTGGCACTGCTTGTCTGTTCACTGGGATAATTTATCTTCTCCAAAAACAAACACAAGTAAAATCTATTGGAATAAAAAACATATTGGAAGTTTTACAGCTGCTAATAGAACTGGTAGCACGCAAATGACTTTTGGTGATTTGAATCCTAGCTCCATCGCACCTCTTGACGGTAGTGTTATTTTTTTCTGCGTGTACTTGGATTCTATATTAGACGAAAAAACAATTTCAGATCATCATCAAATTTTAATCCAACGATATAATATAAATGAACAAAATAATTAGATATGTGAGATGGTTTACTCGGGATGCCGAACGGAAAAACCCTGGTGTTGATAAGAGGATTTTGAAATCAGCTTTGGTTTATCAGTTTCTATATCACAAACATTTTAACAAGTATGTTGAAGTGAGAGACATTATCCAGGAGCATATAGGCATTGGATTAATCGGTCCCGGTGAAGGCTGCTTAACACATTTTTTGGAGCATACTCTTGGTTGGATTGATACATTACAGACACATGGCATATTACACGATGCCTTCGGTAGGTTTTATGTCAAACATTCACTTGACAGAGGATATTCTTATGCTTTCCCCCGTTTCATGACAACGAAATTTAACAAATTGTCACCTCTAAGTGGACAATTGTCTGGTTTGTGGTACTGTGTGTTGAACAGAATCGTTATATAAGCATATTGTATGAAAGAGCGAAAAAGCATATTCAGCTGGAACCATATTTCAGGTGAATTAACAGAAGATCAGGTAAATGAATTAAAAGCCTATTACCACACATATCACAGAAAGTGTTGGGCTCATAAACAGGCTGTTAAACGGTTCAAAAAATGGAAATTACTGGGGAATTCCTTGTCCATCATCTTTGCAACTGGGGGTCTCGCCACAAGTGTGGCAACAGGTGGTGTTAGTTTGGTAGCCATCAGTACAGCAGCACTTTTGATACAAGGGTGGATGAAGCATAAAAACCTAGATTTGAAAATCCAGAATTGCACATATGCTTATCAAAGCTATCAACATCTACTCAATTCAATAAAAGACAAGTTGAGAAGTGGTGATTTTGATGCTTCAAGTATACAAATCTCAATGAAGAATATCGATGATTATGTGACTGACAATAGTCCAATTATTGATAAGTACCTACAGAAATATGATGAAAAATTCACTGCTTGATAATACGAATAATCTTATCAAATCTCAACAATAGAATCTCAACCCAATATCGATCATAAAATCCAAGCGTCTTTTTTGATCTAGTAACTATTATTTTATCAAATGGAAGATCAAGCATTAAAAATATTTGCTTAATCATAAATTTCGTACTTATCATCCTTTTACGATTCTTATTCACCAAAGGAAGGACAGTGTCTATCTCTTGGAATATTTTCAATATTTTGCCTTTATCTTTTACAGAAATTTGAAGTCCATTCTTACAACATATATCATTTATCACATTTTCAATATGGTACTTCCGATGATATACAGATTTTCGCCGTATTTTATACATATTATTATGAAAGTCGACGTACTCTTTACAATAATCATAACCATGGACTGAACCACAATTCAGACAAACATTTTCACCATCATCGTTAAACATTTTCTGATTATCACAGCAAGGTGCTTTCACACTTTTAACAACTTTGACCAATAGCTGATCACAAAAATAACATGACAATTCTCCCATATTCTTTAATTCATTGTGGATTACTGAATTACAACTCATTCTATAATATTATGTGATATTTTATTTTTAAATAGGCGATGACTCATTCCCTGTTTTCCGAGAATGTCACGCATTTTAATAAACTATAGATGAAGTGTGCTGACCTTGGTTCCATCAGATTGAACAACTATAGATTCCGTCAAATTAAATAACTATATATTCCATTAAATTAAATAACTATATATTCCATCAAATTAAATAACTATATATTCCATCAAATTAAATAACTATATATTCCATCAAATTAAATAACTATATATTCCATCAAATTAAATAACTATATATTCCAGAATACGAGATCAGAAGGCAGTAGTAGTTTGGGGAAAAAAATGATTTCGTACCCCCAAACACTATACTACTGAAATCCATTGCCATCACACCAGGTATGCATCAAGGCAAAACTTCTACAGGATAAATACAACAACTAGATATGGCCAATCAACATTTCAGTTCTCTGCATCAAAAATCTGGGAGTCAGTTCCTATCAGCCTAAAAAATTTACCTTACAATTCCTTAAAGAAGCATTACAAGCAGTACCTTTTAACCGCTCAAAATAATTGAAGAAACTAATTGCTACTTGTGAGCAGTACAACACTGCTCATCTTAACTGTTTATGTAAGTTATTCATATAATTAGATATAAACATATTAATGTAAAAATGTGTCTTCATATTAGTGATTGATGTAATAAGATAATATTTATTGTTCATTTTTTGTTTAGCGCCGCATTTACCTTTAGCATGGTGGCAACCAGCTCGAAAACCAGTGGCTACTCTGGTTGCCACGCACACATCTTTTTTTTGTTCTTCTTTGGTTTAATCATGTATTATATATATCTTCTGTCGAAAGTATTATAGTATTAACAAGTTGTAATTGATGTAAATAGTCCATAATAATAAAGAAGTTGAAGTTGAAGAAGTAGTGTTCATAACTGCAATGATCATTCACATATTCAAAACAAAAACAGCTGCAAAGGATGCTATCATCACTTGTGTATCATAGTCTATCACTACACTTACAAAAGTAATTACAGTGTATGTTGATAGCAACAACGCTAGCCATGGAAATGAATAGGTAGTTTCCTCATCCACAATGAAATATGAGCAACCACGTTAATGGGACAAATAAGGTAGTGAATACCGTAGGTGAATAAACAAGTGGCTTAAAGTGATGATTGCAAGGTACAACTGTAGTGAGAAAGTAAAAGAGGTATTACAGCTTTATGTAACATAAGTGAATGGGATGTGAAGTTTTTAAAGGAGCTGCATCATGGTCTTGGGATTTTGAAAAGTTTAGCCTCAATTTTTCAAAAAGGTCATGTGTAATCTGCTTCAATCTTCTCCATCTTTCACCATCCTTGCCATGTATGCATTTTTTCTTGTCTCTTTGGTTTTTATCTTCCCTGAAAAATTGTTATTTCACTGCTTCCCATTAATTAAATGAATTTTTTTTATGTCTCCAATAATGACCCAAAATATCGTGACCATGCTCCTTTAAGTAATATATCAAAAACGAGTGCAAGTGTTTCATCAGGGATTCCAAACACCAAGAAACAGATGAAAGCATGATGAAACATGAAACACAAGTTTTTGATACTGCTCAAACACGCATAAAAATGCAATGTAGAAATAATATTCTCTTTATAAATTTTTTTAGAACCAATTGCTTTAATGAGCAACACCGCATACATTCTTTCGCATTTTCCACAACTGTTTGTCTGCATACATTTTGTGAGAGTTGCTTGTTTCGTGTGAGCAGTCATTCATTGTAACCCTTGGCGGGCCGGGGTGGCCAGCCAAGAAAGTGCTGCCATTGTAATGGCATCTACAAATGTTAGACTCTCTAGTCTTCTCGGATAAGCATGATAAACCATAGGTCCCGTCTCACAGTACTTTCACTTAATCTGATTCTGTGGGACTAGGAATGTAACAAAACTCTAGCTGTGACCACCCCTAGTGTCTGTCCTAATTCGATATTCACATTATGGGGGCACTCATTAGTTACTTCATTAATTGTAAACTGCACAAGCAGTCTGGTAAAGTCCCCCTGGTAGTATGTAAAGTATCCCTGAAAAGCCCCATTGGGGAAGGGATAATAATTATTAAGTATGTATAATGTATAATGTAAAATGTATAAATGGTGTCTTATCTCTTAACTACTGGTTTGCGAAGTTTACAAATCATGATGTAAAACTAAGAAAAATGACCTAGCATTGTATAGCTAATGGCAATTAGAAGTACTGTTCTTGTGTTTAATTTGCTTTGTTTTTAAGTGCAAATCTTGATGTCCATTGACAACACAGATGGAAACCACGCATGGTTTGGATATCTGATCCAAAACATGTGACTGTGATTTTCATCTGGATTTTCATTGGGTATCTAAACTCGTTTAGCCATTTTAATTGGCAATCGAACTTACAAACTATTAATGAGTTTCAGAAGTAATAATGACAGTTTGAAAAAAAACACAGTACTTAATGCAACTTTACCTGGGCCCTGCTTTTGGAGCTTTTCCAGCTATGAGGCCATCAATAACTTCTTCAACATCCTTAGCTGAGAGGTCCTCCTGCAAAATTTAATGGCCATTAAAAAAAAGGTCTTAGCTGTCGATACACAAGTTTCAAAATTGTTCCTGGGTAGTTTGATTTTACTAAAAAGCCCTCTGGTCCCCTGATTTGTGTTAACAAAATTTCAGAGCTGACGTTTTTCAACCAAAGTGAAGATCCGACACAAGTAGACGCAGCTTCGATATTTTAGAGTCATTTCCCTCTTGTTGTTGGCAGTTCTAACTTTGGGTGGATATTGTAGGGGAGTTCACAATTTTGAACAAATACAACATATTTGTAAATCAGTCTTTGAATCGATTAAAATACCAGTGACCATGTTGTACTATTAACAAAAATGGATTTCATGGTTTGAGTTAATTTCTCAACGGCTTGTTGCCAGGGCTTTTTCCTATTAACAAAAGTTAAGTTGGGCATATTTCCAGAAAAACTTACACTAAGAATGACTGGCTGTAATAAAAAATTATAATGATGACGATGATCTTGGTGACGGTTTATTAACAGCATCTCCATAATTATAATGATGACTCTTCAACTGGTACTAATCAATAATTACCCAAAACTGTTAAAATTAAGTAATAAATGGAAAATACAACAAAGTTTTAGAACTTACATAATAATTGTCATTAACCTGCATCATAGGTGCATTAACGCAGGCACCTAAACACTCCACAGAACTCAGAGTAAACATGCCATCTTTTGTTGTTCCACCCATCTGGATTCCTAATTTTAATGCAATTACAATTTAAACATAAAGAGACACAGACTAATCAAAACACAGAATACAATATTGACAGTAACACCAGTAATCATAATGATTAAATTATTATGAATCTTGATGGACATCAACAGCAGTGTGTGTTTCAATGTTATTAAGTAATGTGTGCTTTCAAAAAAGAAAATTATCAACAACACTTTCTTCTGAATTAAGGACAATAATTATGTATAAGTACATATTCTCTGGATTTGATAAATAGGCTGAAAGAGTTCTGTCCAATCTCTAAAGTAAAAAGACGATACATTTGCCGAAACAAATCTTCTTACAGCATGTCACTGTTACACAAGATATTTCATCTGCATCTACATGTACAATGCATGTGCACAAGAATAAATAAGTACTCTGCTGTTCAGTAACACTTTTTTATAAAAAAAATAGTTAAGGTATTTTCAGGAAAGACTTACAGAAAGGGTCTTTTTATTATTATTTTAATGAAACAATCAAGTTACCTAATTTCTTTTAGTAGTATAGGAGTTGGGGGTACGAGCGCATTTTGCGCTCTTACCCAACCAACTCCATACTACTGCCATTTGTTGGTGCGAGCACATTTTTACATATGATGGTTCCAGCGCATTTTCCACCAATTATAATCTATATGTTTTTATAAATTTCTGGTACCAGCACATGATGAAATCTATAGTTGTTTAATCTGAAATTCTTGGAAAACCACCAAGCGTGACATTCTCGGAAAAACAGGTAATGAGTCATCACCTATATAGATCTCTGACCGACACAGCTGTGCCGTGACGTCATGTGTTAGTAACATATAAAATAATATCTAATATAATAGTATAGAAATGACTTGTAATTCAGTAATCCACAATGAATTGAAAAATATGGGAGAATTGTCATGTTCTTTTTGTGATCAGCTATTGGTCAAAGTTGTTAAAAGTGTGAAAGCACCTTGCTGCGATAAACAGAAAATATTTAATGATTATGGTGAAAATGTTTGTCTGAATTGTGGTTCAGTCCATGGTTATGATTATTGTAAAGAGTATGTTGACTTTCATAATAATATGTATAAAATAAAGCGAAAATCAGTATATCACCGGAAGTATATTGAAAATGTAATAAATAAAATATGTCGCAAGAATAGATTTCAAATTTCTGTAAAAGATAAGGGTAAAATATTTAAAATATTCGAAGAGATTGACACTATCCTCCCTTTGGTAAATAAGAATCGAAAAAGAATGATAAGTACGAAATTTATGCTTAAGCAAATATTTTTAATGCTTGATCTTCCATTTGATAAAATAATAGTTACTAGATCAAAAAAGACGCTTGGATTTTATGAGCAATATTGGGTTGACATTCTAATGTTGAGATTTGATGAGATTATTCGTATTATCAAGCAGTGAATTTTTCATCATATTTCAGTAGGTACTTATCAATAATTGGACTGTTGTCAGTCACATAATCATCGATATTCTTCATTGAGATTTGTATGCTTGAAGCATCAAAATCACCACTTCTCAACTTGTCTTTTATTGAATTGAGTAGATGTTGATAGCTTTGATAAGCATATGTGCAATTTTGGATTTTCAAATCTAGGTTTTTATGCTTCATCCACCCTTGTATCAAAAGTGATGCTGTACTGATGGCTACCAAACTAACACGACCTGTTGCCACACTTGCAGCGAGACCTCCAGTTGCAAAGATGATAGACAAGGAATTCCCCAGTAATTTCCATTTTTTAAACCGTTTAACAGCCTGTTTATGAGCCCAACACTTTCTGTGATATGTTCGGTAATAGGATTTTAATTCATTTACCTGATCTTCTGTTAATTCACCTGAAATATGGTTCCAGCTGAATATGCTTTTTCGCTCTTTCATATATATTGTTTATGTAATGATTCTTTTGACAATGCAATATAACAAACCAGATGTCTGGCCGCATAATGGAGATCCTTTTCTTCTCTTTGATGTGAACAAAGAAGGTGTCGCATAACAATATCCACGGTCTAATGAATAACTGCTATAGAATCTTCCATATGCATCATGAAGTATACCATGTGTTTGCAATGTATCAATCCAACCAAGTGTAGATTCCAAGAAGCATGTCAGACAACCACTACCCGGTCCAATGAGTCCAATGTCCTTGTGAGTTTCTATGATGCTATTGATTTGGATAAATTCATTGAAGTGCTTGTGAAACAGATATTGGTAAATCAAAGATGATTTCAAAATAGAGTCATCAATATCAGGATACTGTTTTTTTGTCTCTCTGAAAAAGAATTTAACATATTTAACCACCTCTTTTATTATATATATTAATTAGACAATATTGTATCTCTGCATAAGAACATGATGATGGTCCAAGATTGTTTTTTCATCCATTATAATATCCAAATAGACACAAAAGAAAGCAATGGAGCCATCTAAAGGTGCAATGGAGTTTGGATTCAAATCACCAAAAGTCATCTGTGTGCTGCCAGTTCTATTAGCTGCTGTAAAATTTGCCATATGTTTTTTATTCCAATAGATTTTACTTGTATTAGTTTTTGGAGAAGATAAATTATCCCAATGGACTGACAAACAATGCCAAACATTAATTTGACCTAAATCATTTACGGAATAATCTGCTAATTTTGTGAAATTTTGTATGGATGCTGTTGGACCAAAATATACACAATTTGATTGATCAACACCACTTATAACTAAATTTGAACCATTGTAATAGCTGACAAACTTATCATAACCTCCATTATCATGACCAATAAGACCATTTTTCCATGGATTTCCACCTGTATTTGAATTTAATTTATAAACAATGTAAATATTAACAACATCATTATTTAAATTGATTTGACTTATCATTCTCTGTGATCCATTAAACTTTAAAAAATAACGTCCATTATGTTTCTCAGCCTTGGTACAAACAGTGGGCCTTAAGTTTAAAGTTGATTGAGTTGCATTATTTTCTTCATTTGAGAGATCATATAATGTTTCAACTTTTCTGCCTGCATTCATATCTACAAAATTATTATTCGCTCTGTCGATTTGATAAACACACTTTGAGTATAATCTGATATATTCAGAAACCCATAAATCTAAAAAACTGTCTCTGACAATATCAGAAACTTGTGATTTGACAACAACATGATTGTCATCATTGCCAGATTTTACATTTGTCAAAAGCTTGTTTCCAAGATCATAGTTTCCATCTTGTGTTAATGTAAATCCATCACCTTTATCACCTTTGGGGCAACCAGAACCTGTAACACCTTGTGGACCCTGTGGGCCTTGTGGGCCAACTGGACCTTGTGGTCCTTGCGGACTTTGTGGACCCTGCGGACCAACTGGACCTTGCGGACCTTGTGGACCAATTTGACCAATATCACCTTTATCACCTTTTGGACCAATTAGACCTATATCTCCTTTGTCACCTTTTGGACCTCTTTCACCAGTTCCTATATTGTCTGGAGTTGGTAAATCATTAAATAATCCCATATAATATTATTTTAGATTAATTCATAATTACTTCAAGTGTGAATGTTGTATCAAATGCTCCACTATTGGGATGTGAATAGTCAATTATAAGATAGCCTCTCGATAATGATTTGTTGATGTTGACCGTTGTGATGTTTCTACTCAAAGAAGATTGTCTGTGTTCATAAATAGTTGCTGGTAATGGCAAAGGCCCATCACCTTCATTCTTTTTCTTGAAGTATAATATTCCGGGTTTTGTTCCTGGTATGATATACATTTTCTTAATATAAAAGTTATTGTTATGAATAACTAAAAATTCAGAGCCATTTATCAATACAGGCTTTAAAGCATTCTTATTATGTCCTTGACTGGCTTTAACAAAGCAATTTAAATATTGTATTTGACCGATTATTCCATTCCCATTCAAATTTAGATCACCTCCTAATTTCGGCCGATAGAGAGCAAATCCTCCGAGATCGAAAGCTGTTTCCATAATTACGCCTGTGACACTTGAACGAAAAAGATTTAAACCACCGTTATGAATTCTATAGCCATTCAGATTTAAATCACAACCAAGTTTAGCCTCTTTTATTAAAAATGTGTTCATATTAATATTATTTAGCATTGTCAATTCGCCGTTTTCACCATCAAATAAGTTTGTTGAATTATTAATCAAAGCATGTCCATTCAAATCTAAATCAGTTTGTAATTGTATTTTTTCATTCACGATTTTATAAGCTTCTGCGAAGTCGTAAACACTTGATGGAACGTCTACAGCTTCAAAATCAATACCATATGCAACACAATGAACTTTGTACTTATTTGGATAAGTTGGGTTAGCATTAATATGTATTGTACAATATAAATATTCAGGTGGTGAACTTACTGAAGGTTTTTCAATCCATAATAAATATCTCGAATGATCTTCATTTCTGTTATCAAATTTTCTCCGTACAGTTTTATGAATTGTAATTCCACCAGTTACGCTGAATGTTACACTACTAAGATTCATTCCTTCATAATCAGGAAATAGCCATTCAAGAATAAAAGTGTATTTTCCATCATTTATTGTATACATATTAAATCCAATTCTAGCTCTGTAAATATGATTAGCTTCTTTATTCAGGTCTACATCAATGACCTTTTTTGAAATCAAATGTGGTGAACGAGGTAAATTGACATATCCATTAACTGTCAAGCCATATTCAGTACTGACTTCATCGATATCATTCATCAAATATTTGAAAGCATTCTTTGGATGAGAAGCAGATGAAATATGACTTTTTTCTAATTGATCTAAATTTACGGCATCGGTTTTATTTGTTCCTTCTTTTAAGTTAATGATTTTATTTTGATTGAGATTTAAGTCTGCTGCCATCGCATTTGTTCCATTCAATAATAAAGTGTTTGCTCTAATGGTCTGAGAAGCTCGATTCAAAACTCTAAAGTTTACTGCATCAGTTTCATTCACCACGTCCGCTAAATTCGTCACTCTATTTCCACCCATGTTCAAATTTCCATACATTGCATTTGTACCTTCACTTCGAAGAAAATATTCGTCAGTATATTTTTTCGTCGCAGCGTCGTCTGCGTGGACAGGTGGAGCAAGATCAGTAATGGCATTGTTGTTCATGCTCAAGTTTCTCTGTGCAATCGTATCGAGTTTGGTTTGCAACCTCTGGTCCACATAACTTTTGTTTACAGCATCTTGCGGGTTTGAGGGGTTATCCTGCAGGTTGATGAGTTTGTTTAATTTCATGTCAACATTACCACCAAATGCAACATGGCCGTTTTCAATTTCATAAGCTGGGTCATGGAGAAAGTAAGACAAATTGGTATGATAGCCATAGGCCCCATAAACGATGATATGTGTTTTGGTGTTAGACGCAGGAGCTGTGCTGGAAAGTTCCACCTGTATTGCCGCTTGCCCACCACCGGTTTTTTCAATTGTAAAAAGTCTTTTTATATAACCATCAACATGTGGAGTTTGGGGAAAAGCTTTTTGAAATGTATGTCCAGTGTCACGCATGTTAATTGTTGGAAGGGTTAAACTGATTGTTGCACTTCTTGGGTCAGATGGTGAGTAAAACTCAACAACAAAAGTGTACTGACTGTTACTCAAAGATGAAACATCAAAACGAATTTTGGATGTAAAGTTGCCTCTTCGTTTGATGAAAAAAGACAATGACGACTTGTTTATATGATATGGTGATCTGTCAAAATTCTCAATTTGAAGGTTTTCCACACCACTAACTGCAGAAGACTTGGATTTGTCCTTTAACAGAAAAGCGAATGGGTTGCGTTGAGCTCCTGATGCTGAAAAAACAAGGTCATCAACATACTTTTTGTTAACTGCGTTGCTTCTGGGGGTGTTGTTGTCGGCATCTTTTAAATTTTGAATTGTGTACCCATCCATGTCTAGATCGCCCTCAGCTGGGTCGGTTCCATCCCTTTTTAAGCAGCTTGCAATTTGAGAGTCAACGTAGCTTTTGTTTGTGGCGTCGAGAATGTCTTTGGGGTAACCCATTTTGGTGATGAGGTTTTCCCCCATGTCCAGGTTTCCAGTCATTAAAACACTTCCATCTTTTTTAAGATATGGAGAAAGATCAACAACATTTGAAACAGAAGCAATTTGTGCGTCAACATAAGTTTTATCAGCTTTTGTATCAAGATCTATCTTGGATATTTCATCATCAACATAAACCTTATTTGCACCATCATCATCTTCGGTTGGAGTTGCAACATTAATGATCTTATTACTATTCATGTCAATTTTACCATCGAATGCAACATTACCATTTTCAATTTCAAAAACAGGATCGTGAATATGTGATAAAATGATATTTGAAAATCCGTAAACACCATAAACTATAACATAATGTTTTTTATTATTTTGTAAATATGGTGAAATCAAATATAACTCCATTGATGTGGAACCATGACTTGTTTTTCAAGGAAGAATATTCTTTTGAGATAAGCCTCTACAATATGAGTCTCTGGAAATGCTCTTTTTATCGAATCTTTTATTTCAACTAAATTGGATGACAAATTATCATCATCAACTGTTGCATTATTTGGATTACCGTTTGTATAAAACTCAACAGCAAAAGTGTATCTTGAAACTTCCAATTATGATAAATTAAAACGAAGAACAGTTGTCTGGCTAGCAGTAGGAATAACAAAAGACAAGGCTTTTTTATTTATTAAGTAAGGGCTTTTATTAAAATCTTCCAATGTCAGATTATTAGCATTTCTGATAACAGTTGTTTTTGATATATCTTCAAGAAGAAATTTAAATGGATTAACACGTGTTCCTTCAATTGATAAAACAGCATCGTTGACGTATCTCATATTAACAGCATCTTTGTTTGAATTTGGTTCTCCAACATTAGTCAAGCGTTTATTTTCGATATTATAATTACCATCTTGTGTTAATTTGAATCCATTTCCATTATCACCTTTATCACCTTTTGGACCAATTGGACCTCTTTCACCTTTTGGACCACCAGGACCTCTATCACCTTTTGGACCTCTTTCACCAGTTCCTTTATTGTCTGGAGTTGGTAAATCATTAAATAATCCCATATAATATTAGATTAGATAACACCATAAAAGTTTCTCTTCACTGTTTTCATTGGTTTGTCAACATAACAGAAGGAATATGGTTTTTTAGTCGCTTCAATATACTTTTGCTTATCGATTGCAAGTTCTTGGGAGATAATGTTTCTCTCTCTTGTAGATGGGAAATCGTAAAGGCAGAAGTGGCTACAATTAAGCCTAACAGATTTTGGACAACCATAGAATGACTGTGTTAGGTACAGTACTGAACAATTTTTGTGGCGACCCTGAATGAAATAGCTTATGATTTGATCTTGTTTTTTATCAGTCACGAAATCATCAAACACAACCAGTCGCTGTAAATCAGTGCCTTTAATTTGTTCAACAGGTAAAATTTCATCTTGACTGCATACTAAAACGGGGTAACCAACTTCTTTGCTTATTCCATCCATCACCTGCTGTAAATATTGATATTTGTCTTGATCCAAGTTTTTGGCGTATAGATGTATTTGATCGTAATAGACCAAAGGTTCCATAATCAAATGCAAAAACAATGTTGTCTTTCCAGATCCAGAATTTCCAGCCAATAACATTCTAAATGTATCTTTCGGCATATACGGATACAACTGTCTGAATGAATTATTTGAATTCTGAATGATATCATAATTTGGAATTTCCATATGTTAATAGTTTAGATTAGTCTAACACAATTGTATATGGATATAGAACGTATGAAAAGGCTTCTCAAAAGTGGAATTGAAGCTGGAAATAAAACAAAAAAAGTTCGAGATGTTATCAAGACTTATGAATACAGAAAACAGGATGTATATGATACAACATCAGAATTACTGAAACCCTCTATTGATGTACAGAAGAGTGTGAAAGAAAGTGTCGACAAAAAACAGGATGAAGTCATTGAACAGTTGAAACAAAATCAACAGGCTTTAACACAAGGACTTGATGATGTTATTGAAGCTAATCGCAGAGCAATTGTATTTGGTCAGGAACTTCCTTTAGCAATTGAAGCACCAAAAGATGAGGATGAGGATGAGGTTATTACACAACCCAACATTTTAAAGATCGATAACCTTTTCGATAAAGATGACAGGATTATATTAAAAAAATCATAAGTTATTGAAACCATCCGATTTAACTCAAGTCACCCCACAAAAACTTCTTGAAGAAAAGAATAAATCTGCAAAAATTGCCCAAGATCTAGGAAGAAGAAAAAAAAAATCAATGAGTGCAAAAGAAAATGAATCTCATGATAGAGAAATACAAACTTTGAAGAAATATAGAGAAACGATTGCAGATGTATTATCTTCTTACAAATACAAAACAGGACAAGGTATGAGAAAGAGAAAACAATATGGAGCAGGTGTTGTTCATTATAATAATGTTGGTGACTTGCTTTCACGTTTATAGTTACTTGGTGGGTCTATTTTTGCTGGTAATAACAGCATGGGTGTCAGAAATGAGTTTGTAAATATATTACATGTATTAAGCAGACTGGGTATTGTTGGAAACGAGGAGCTTAATAAAATAATGATGAAATATCTAATGTAAAAGTATATGACAGAAATTTCATTACGATTCAACAGTAAAAACAGAGACAAAATTGGTGTCAGTAAGAGTCATGATTTTGAAAAAAGATTCAATACACCTCTTAAATTAACGAATGATTTGAAATATGAAATGGCTGTGAATGTTATCAATATGACATACAGTTGGTACAATATCAGAGATATTTTTGAAAATAATCAAATGAAATACAGCTATGACAAAGGTGTAAACTGGGAAACAATAACATTCGTTGACGGGATGTATTCATACGACGATATCAATAGTTACATTCATGAGTATATGAGTAAAAATAGCCATGTACTGAATCCATCTGAAACAGACAAATCAAAATTCAAGTATGGTATTAACATGTATTTCGTTTTGTCAACATATCGCATTTTGATTAAACTTGATGAAAACTATCGAGTGGATCTGAGAAATCTTGATTTCAGAAAACTTATCGGTTTCGATTCAAAATTAGTTTCAGCAACAGAATATGGAGCAAATCTACCTGATATTACAAGAGGAGTAGATGAAATATATATTAATTGTGCTAAAGTAATGGACAGCATGGTTGATGGAAATTCAACAAATACAATCGCTGTTATTCCAGTCACAGATCTCGCCAGAAGTTTACCTTTCACATACAAACCTCGTTTTCTTTCATGGAATCCTATCTCAACACACACAATCGGCTCAATACGTTTTTATGTCACTGATTCTTCAAGACAACCAGTTGATTTAAATGGGATAGATTGGTATATTGAGTTATTCTTGAGAGGTGTGGAATTATAAAACCTAATAGTATATGAAACGGTTTGAGTACAAAAAATATGAGCAAATTGGTGAAGGCATCTTTACTGACATTGCCAAAACAGCTGTAAAAAAAGCAGCTGAAAAAGCAGCTACAACAATTGGTGAACATGCTGGCAAAAAAGGTGGTGATAAAATAATAGAACTTTTAAGCAAGAAAAAGAAAAATGGTGGGAGTGAGATTAAGACTGGGGGTGAGATCAAAATAAAGAGAGGCAGACCTCGAAAAATTAAGTAACTTTTATCTAACACAATAATATATGTCAAACTATCGCGACTCAAAATATATCGAACGATATGAAGATGTTGTCTTTGAGCTTGAGACAGCACTTAATACTGTGATTGCAAATAATGCTCATCAGAGGAAAACAGGTTACCGATTTGTTGTTGATAACAGTGGAGAGACAACACCATTTGACTGGTATAATGCCCGTTTTAATGTTATTTTCAAAGAAAATAAGCTTGCAAATGGAGATAATATTGCTGCTGCAGATCAAAATGGTATTGTTAATTCAATTCACGCTCTTATTAACACCATTAATGTAAAAATGAATGGTCTTGATGTTTATGAATGCCGAGATGCTAACCAAGCCACAATATTAAGTCATTGCTTGAGTATTCACAGGTTTATGCTGTAAGTCAGGGAACCAATGAGTTCTTCTATCTTGACACCACCAGAGGTGCTGAAAACAGAGTGGCACAAGCTGCTTATAACAAAGGATTCTCAGATCGTAAAGCTTTGCTTAATGATGGTGGTGAAATAAATGCAGAGATAGCATTGAACAGATACGGTTTTTTCAAGAGCTTTTGGGATGAACTCATGCCTAACTCAAAAGTAGAGGTGAACCTAACACTTGAGAGTGATGACAATCTTGTTTGGCAGGCTAGTGATGAATGCCGTGTGATACTGACTAAATTCCAGCTAATAAGTCCTCGTATTATTTTTAATTCTGCGGGAAAGTCCTTATACATGAGCAAGTATCTTGACAACAGAAAGTGGACTTACATGAGAGAAATGGTTGAGAGAGGAAATTCAACAAGACAGCAGACGGCCAATTTCCGTATCTCAACTGGAATAAACAAACCCAGGCATGTATTTGTATTCATCATCAATGATGCTAATGATTCGTCTCAGACAGCCAATAAATTTCTCTATAACACTTTTGCTGTTGCAAATAACCGAAATTTGACTGATTGTTATCTTGAAGTTGGCAATGGAAATGATTATCCAGAGGTTCATTACAAACCCTCAACAGAACCCTCAAGAGTATTCAGAGATGTTTTGAAATATGTTCAAGTTGTGAATGAATTCAGTGATAACACCCTTCTCACAAGAGGAAACTTTGGTACAATATTCCCTTTCATTTACTTTGATCTGACAAAACAGAAGCAGGATATTAAAGATGGGATGACAAAACTGACTTTCAAATACACTTTGAGTGCTGCAACAAATGCTGATTACAGTGTGTATGCATTGGTCCTCTATGAGCAGGATATTGAGATGAGAAAGACTGATGGAAAGTTGATTCTGAGATCTATGTAAATGGAATAATTAAATAATTAAATAAATTAATTAAATTAAATAATTAAATTAAATAATTAAATAATTAAATAATTAAATTAAATCATTATTTATATTAAATACAATTTAGTATAAACATATATTATATGACTACTTATCATCCTCATGGAGTGACACTGTCACAAGGTCAGAAAGAAAAGCTGGCAAAAGCTATTAAATCAAATTCAGCGGTAACATTGAGGCTGACGCATGGTGAATTGTCTGGTGGTGATCAACTTATGTTGACAAAAAGACAAATCAACAAACTAATGAAATCAAAAAGATTGGGAAAAGGTTCTGATATCAATATATCAAAAAGTCAAATCAGAAAGGCGGTTGTACATGGAGGTTCTCTTTGGTCAAGTCTTTTTTCACTTGGAACAAGACTATTACCATATGTAGGTAAGGCAGTAGCTAAAGCGGCTCCAGCATTGGCCACAGGTGCTCTTTCTTCATTAGCAAGTCTCGGCATTGATAAACTATTTGGAAAGAAACAAAAAGGAGGATTCATTATTCCCAATGAAAACTTGCCCCAACTATTGAATTTTGGAAATTTATTGAATGTGAGACAAATGGCTGATCTTGTAAATGCAATGCAGTCTGGTGGAGGCGTTATTATAAAACCAACAAAAACTCAGTCTGGTGGGTTTCTTGGAACACTTTTAGCAAGTATTGGAATTCCTCTACTTATGAAAGCCTTGACTGGAAAGGGTACGGCTGTTGAACACCGCGTTTCTAGACGGTCATTACCAGTTTATGTTCCAGATCACATTGCAGTTAATAAAAATAAAAGTGTGAATGATATATGAAATAAATCATACATGAACTGCGGAAATGAAATCAAATGAAGAATGATCCTCGCAGTTGTGAACGCAATTTATGCAATTGCGAAAAGAAGCCTGAAAAAAATTCAGGACTTCAACGGGGTTCGAACCCGTGACCTCGCGATTACCGGTGCGATGCTCTAACCAACTGAGCTATGAAGCCACTGACGTTGGGAGCCGGTCAATTGTGGGTTCATATGTTCCCGTGAAAGAGACGAGTGTGAATGATATATGAAATAAATCATACATGAACTGCGGAAATGAAATCAAATGAAGAATGATCCTCGCAGTTGTGAACGCAATTTATGCAATTGCGAAAAGAAGCCTGAAAAAAATTCAGGACTTCAACGGGGTTCGAACCCGTGACCTCGCGATTACCGGTGCGATGCTCTAACCAACTGAGCTATGAAGCCACTGACGTTGGGAGCAGGTCAATTGTGGGTTCATATGTTCCCGTGAAAGAGACGAGTGTGAATGACATATGAAATAAATCATACATGAACTGCGGAAATGAAATCAAATGAAGAATGACCCTCGCAGTTGTGAACGCAATTTATGCAATTGCGAAAAGAAGCCTGAAAAAAAAATTCAGGACTTCAACGGGGTTCGAACCAGTGACCTCGCGATTACCGGTGCGATGCTCTAACCAACTGAGCTATGAAGCCACTGACGTTGGGAGCAGGTCAATTGTGGGTTCATATGTTCCCGTGAAAGAGACGAGTGTGAATGATATATGAAATAAATCATACATGAACTGCGGAAATGAAATCAAATGAAGAATGATCCTCGCAGTTGTGAACGCAATTTATGCAATTGCGAAAAGAAGCCTGAAAAAAATTCAGGACTTCAACGGGGTTCGAACCCGTGACCTCGCGATTACCGGTGCGATGCTCTAACCAACTGAGCTATGAAGCCACTGACGTTGGGAGCAGGTCAATTGTGGGTTCATATGTTCCCGTGAAAGAGACGAGTGTGAATGATATATGAAATAAATCATACATGAACTGCGGAAATGAAATCAAATGAAGAATGATCCTCGCAGTTGTGAACGCAATTTATGCAATTGCGAAAAGAAGCCTGAAAAAAATTCAGGACTTCAACGGGGTTCGAACTCGTGAACTCGCGATTACCGGTGCGATGCTCTAACCAACTGAGCTATGAAGCCACTTACGTTGGGAGCAGGTCAATTGTGGGTTCATATGTTCCCGTGAAAGAGACGAGTGTGAATGATATATGAAATAAATCATACATGAACTGCGGAAATGAAATCAAATGAAGAATGATCCTCGCAGTTGTGAACGCAATTTATGCAATTGCGAAAAGAAGCCTGAAAAAAATTCAGGACTTCAACGGGGTTCAAACCCGTGACCTCGCGATTACCGGTGCGATGCTTCTTTTCGCAATTGCATAAATTGCGTTCACAACTGCGAGGATCATTCTTTATTTGATTTCATTTCCGCAGTTCATGTATGATTTATTTCATATATCATTCACACTCGTCTCTTTCACGGGAACATATGAACCCACAATTGACCTGCTCCCAACGTCAGTGGCTTCATAGCTCAGTTGGTTAGAGCATCGCACCGGTAATCGCGAGGTCACGGGTTCGAACCCCGTTGAAGTCCTGAATTTTTTTCAGGCTTCTTTTCGCAATTGCATAAATTGCGTTCACAACTGCGAGGATCATTCCTCATTTGATTTCATTTCCGCAGTTCATGTATGATTTATTTTATATATCATTCACACTCGTCTCTTTCACGGGAACATATGAACCCACAATTGACCTGCTCCCAACGTCAGTGGCTTCATAGCTCAGTTGGTTAGAGCATCGCACCGGTAATCGCGAGGTCACGGGTTCGAACCCCGTTGAAGTCCTGAATTTTTTTCAGGCTTCTTTTCGCAATTGCATAAATTGCGTTCACAACTGCGAGGATCATTCTTCATTTGATTTCATTTCCGCAGTTCATGTATGATTTATTTCATATATCATTCACACTCGTCTCTTTCACGGGAACATATGAACCCACAATTGACCTGCTCCCAACGTCAGTGGCTTCATAGCTCAGTTGGTTAGAGCATCGCACCGGTAATCGCGAGGTCACGGGTTCGAACCCCGTTGAAGTCCTGAATTTTTTTCAGGCTTCTTTTCGCAATTGCATAAATTGCGTTCACAACTGCGAGGATCATTCTTCATTTGATTTCATTTCCGCAGTTCATGTATGATTTATTTCATATATCATTCACACTCGTCTCTTTCACGGGAACATATGAACCCACAATTGACCTGCTCCCAACGTCAGTGGCTTCATAGCTCAGTTGGTTAGAGCATCGCACCGGTAATCGCGAGGTCACGGGTTCGAACCCCGTTGAAGTCCTGAATTTTTTTCAGGCTTCTTTTCGCAATTGCATAAATTGCGTTCACAACTGCGAGGATCATTCTTCATTTGATTTCATTTCCGCAGTTCATGTATGATTTATTTCATATATCATTCACACTCGTCTCTTTCACGGGAACATATGAACCCACAATTGACCGGCTCCCAACGTCAGTGGCTTCATAGCTCAGTTGGTTAGAGCATCGCACCGGTAATCGCGAGGTCACGGGTTCGAACCCCGTTGAAGTCCTGAATTTTTTTCAGGCTTCTTTTCGCAATTGCATAAATTGCGTTCACAACTGCGAGGATCATTCTTCATTGGATTGAAAAATAAAAGTGGTGGAAAACACGCTATGATTCCATGGCAATCACCCCCAGTTTTTGGTACATGGGATAACCCAATCGGTTATGGAATGAAAAAAAAAAAAAGACCAAAAAGGGAAAAGGGCTTCTACTGGGAAAAGACAGTCCATTCAATTCAATCCCCATACTAGGAACCATTTTGTAAACAAACCCTTATCCAACTTTGATTTAATCAATTGGGTGAAACAACTTGGAATAAAACATTTTAGAGGAGTATTTTCAAGAGACAATCTGCCGAGACAAATAAAAAAGAATGAATGTGGGATAGTCAATCTTGATTCCAAAATTGGACCTGGTACTCATTGGGTATGTTATAGGAATTTCGAAAATGATAAATACTGTGAATACTTCGACTCTTTCGGTTTAATGATGCCAACAGAAGTTCAAATGTATATGACTACAAGCGGTAAACAACTTGAATACTCTGGTGATGAGATACAAGAAAGGGATTCAGTCTTGTGTGGATATTGGTGTTTGTGCTATCTTCTAGAGAGACAAAAAGGTAGATCAATTCTGGATACAATACACAATTCCAAATTCAATCCAGCAGATGTGAGTGTCAATCACAGATTCATTATAGATTACTTCGAAAATATCTAATCTATTGGTATATGAAATCTTATTGTATCAAACAGAAGAAAGTTACTGAATGTGTCCCAGGAAGTGAAAGATATCAGAAGACGAAAAATGGTCGAACTATGATGAAATGCACTTGTGCTGAGTGTGGAATAACAAAGACTAAATTTGTCAGGAAACAGGGAAACTAAGTAGCCCGTCTGAAGGGGCGGGCATACTGGATTCAGCTGCTGATATGGCACTAACAGGATTCTTGGAACATGGTGTCCCTTATTTAGCAAAGAAAGGTGTTGAAATGGGGAGATATTATGCATCAGAAGCATTGAGAAATCCAGAGCTGCAAAAGAAATTGATTGATAAAGGACTTTCACTTGCAAAACCTGCGATTTCAAAAGTTGGGTCAGAAGCTTTAAAACAACTCTCAACAAAAGTGAGACCAAATATTCGTTACAAAACAGATATCAAAGGATTAGATTATGGCAAAGGTATTGACATTCATAAGGTTATTGGCAAGCTTCCTAAACCAAAAGCAGGTTGGACTCCAAGTAAATATAAATATATGGGACCTTATAACCCGTTGCATGAACAGTTGGAATATGATAAAAATACAGGTGAGGTTACAAAATGGAATGTCCTACCTTACAATAAAGTAGATGAAATAGCAGCTTATCATGATATTTGTTATGATATGAGAAAAAATAAAGGTGATTGTGATAGAACAATGGTCGAGTCACTAGATCAAATACCATATGGTGAGATGCCAAAATGGGGTCAAACAGCCAGATTCTTAATTGACAAAAAACAGAAACTTGGTCTTGGTGTTCCAAAAAACGGAAAAAGCCGTCGAGTGAAGAAAACTGGCAAGAAAAATTAGCAGATGAATTACATGCACCCATAAAACGAAATTTCACTCGGCGGCGTGTGATTGTAAATAAAATTGATGAAATATGGGCAAGTGATCTAAGTTGAAATGCAACAGTTCAGTAAATGGAATAAAGGTTATAAATATCTTCTTATGGTTATTGATGTCTTCAGCAAATATGGTTGGATTGTCCCATTGAAGGATAAGAAAGGTGAATCTGTCACTGAAGCATTCAAAACAATATTCAAGGAAGGCAGAAAACCACAGTATTTATGGGTTGATAAAGGCAAAGAGTTTTACAACAAACACTTGAAGGACTTGCTAGAGAAACATAGTGTACAGATGTACTCAACTGAGAATGAAGAGAAGTCATCAGTAGTTGAAAGATGGAATAGGATAATTAAATCCAAAATGTGGAGGCAGTTCACTGTTCAAGGTAATACACAGTATTTAGACATGTTACCAAAATTAGTGAAACAGTATAATAATACCAAACATTCAAGCATAAAGATGACACCCGTTGAAGCTAGTAAAAAGAGGAATGAAGGAACTGTTTACTTCAATTTGTATGGTGATATGGAGCCATTATCAGCTAAACCAAAATTTAAGGTCGGCGACAAGGTCCGAATATCTAAGTATAAACGGAATGTGTTTGACAAGGGCTATACACCAAATTGGACAGAAGAAGTGTTTACAGTTGATAAGATCCAATACACTAATCCAATAACATACAAACTAAAAGATCTCAACGATGAAGAAATACAAGGGAGTTTTTATGAACCTGAGTTATTAAAAGCCAGACAGGATGTTTTCCGTATTGATAAAGTCATTCGCAGAGATTACAAGAAGAAACAAGCTTTGGTGAAGTGGAAGGGTTACAGTGATGACTTCAACAGTTGGATACCGATCAAGGATTTAAAAGAAATATGAAATTGTTTAAAGAGAAAATTATCTAATGTATATATATAGAACTAACTTCAGTATATATACTGTTATTGCTATTATGTAGCCAAGAATATTACTATTCCTGACTATATTTAAACACAGGTTGAAAATGAATTAAAAAATAAATTATTATAATATAATATACAAATGCAAAAATATTCCTACGATAATAAAGAATTAGATGTATCAATAGATTGTTATCTTGATGATAAAAATGATATATGGTTCAGAGGTAGAGACATAGCTACTATTCTTGACTATAAAAATCCACAAAGAGCAATCAGAGATTATGTTGTATCGGATGATAAAATCTTGATAAACCATAAAATAAACACAAATTCACGGGGGACAAAAACGGTCCCTCGTGCTGAGACCATCGATTCACGGTGGACAAAAACGGTCCCTCGTGCTGAGACCATTGAAAAAACTTTCAAATGTTTTTTTATAAATGAATCAGGATTTTATTCACTCATATTATCTTCCAAAAAACAAGAAGCTGTAAAATTTAAACATTGGGTTACATCAAAAGTATTACCATCAATCAGAAAACAGGGATATCACAAACAGTTCAATGACAGAAACAATAATATGATATTGATTGAAAATGAAAATGATTTGCACTACAAGATTGTTTCATTCATCAGAAAGAAATATGAAGACGCATTAATGATAGCCGGTTTAGGTGAAAATCAAATAAGCTCAAATATGAGAATCAGAAGTTATAACAAAGGATATATGTCTGGACAATGTGATTTGATGTTAATGAATCCCACTAGAAAATATAATGCTCTATCTCTTGAATTTAAAAGCCCTACTGGTGTGTATAAAGTTACTGATAAACAAAATAATATGAAGCAGATGTATGAAAAAAATAAGTGCAAGTACATCATGAGTAATTGTTTTGAAGATTTAATTTATGAGATAACCAAACACATGGAAGAAAGCAAATCATACTTATCAAGAAGAAGAACATGTTTAAACGCGATATAAAATATTTAAAAATAAATATAGTAGTATATTATATGGAGAATCAAAATGTTAAGAGAGGTCGGGGAAGGCCTAGAGTTCTCAGTGATGAGGAAAGAAAAAAACACAAGACTACCTATATGCTAAATAAAGAATGGTTCTGTGAAGTTTGTAATAATGGTAAAAATTACACAATGGCTGGTAAAACGCTTCACACAAAAACAAAAAAGCATCAAAAAAATAAAATTTAAAACTGTTCAAAGGATTCCAGAATTTGGAATCACTTGAATTATCGACCCTACTTAAACGCGCATGTTCAAGGCTTAAACAAAAATATATATAGTATATATATAAATAGATGAATAAAAATTTAATCGAAACTAATAATATGAATATGAACAAGAAAGATTTGAAGAAACTAACCAAGTCGCAGCTTATTGAATTGTTATTGAAGCAACAGAATAAGAAACAAAAACCAAAAATTGTTATAGTTGATGATTACAAACCAGTCCCTCCACCTAGAATCAAAAAACTAAAGAGAACAACACAAAGACCAACTGTTAAAGAATTGGTTGATTATTTTGAGAGAAAAAGATTACCAGCCCCACCTGCTGAATGGTCGGAAGAAATAGAACAATTGAAAAAGAAACCAGTGCCTGCCCCAAGAGCCAAAAAGCCTGTGCCTAAACCCAGAACTAAGATAGAGCAAACAGAGAAAGCTCTAAAAGGCTACACAAAATCTTTTGAAATCGATATAAAAAATGACAAAGACCCGCTAGAGCAACTACAAGACACAAGAATGGCAATCGAAACATACATTAAAAAATTGTTGAGTGAAATGAGGGGGTTGAAATTTGTTGAAACGCTAAAGGTACAATTCACAAAAATGACGGATGGAAGACTAGAGTTTAAAACAGCATATTTCAGCAGTGTAGCTCAAACAATTATCAATAATCTAGAAATTGCAGAATCACTTGAAGTATCAAAGCAGGAAATATTGAATAAGATAGCTCAATGGGTATCTGAAGGTTCTGGTTGGACTATTGAATCTGTTGAAAACCATTATCTAAATACAGTGAAATATGAACCAATGAAGGGCTCCTCATGCATTAAATTACCAAATGAACTAAGAAACAGTGCAAGGGGTTTGATCAATATGAAAAATGAGGATAATGAATGCTTGAGATGGTGCCACATCGAACATTTGAATCCACCAGACAAAGATCCACAGAGAATCAAAAAAGTTGACAAGAAATTTATTGAAAAATTGGATTATTCAGGTATTGAATTTCCAGTGACAACCAAACATTACAACAAAATTGAAAAACAAAATGAGATCAATATCAATGTTTTCGGTTATGAGGACAAACAACCATACCCAATTTTTGTCTCAAAAGAGAAATATGCAGACTGTTTGAATCTTCTTCTGATAACAGAAAATGAAAACAAGCATTATGTGCTGATCAATGATTTCAACAAGTTTATGTACAATCAAACAAAGCATAAAGAAAACACTTTTGCATGAACTGTCTCCAATGTTTCAGCTCAGAAAGGGTTCTGAATGATCATAAGGACAACTGCATGCAAGTTAATGGCACACAAGCAATAAAGATGCCGAACAAAGATAACAACATACTGAAATTCAACAATTACCATAAACAACAACAGGTAGCATTTGTGATCTATGCTGATTTTGAGGCTATCACTGAGAAAATACACGGTTGCCAACCCAACAATAATAAGTCATACACTGAAGCCTATCAGAAGCATACTGATTGTGGATATGGTTACAAAGTTGTTTGTTGCTATGATGATAAATACAGCAAACCAGCAGCAATATACAGGGGTGAAAAGGCTGTGTACAAATTCATGGAAGCTATGTTGGAGGAAGTTACATATTGCAAGAAGGTTGTGAAGAAAGAATTCAACAAACCATTGAAAATGACTAAAGATGATGAGGAGGAATTCCAAAAAGCCAAAGAATGTCACATTTGTGATAAAAAATACACTGACAAAGATATCCGAGTACGAGATCACTGTCATATTACCGGCCAGTATAGAGGATCAGCTCATCAGCAATGTAACCTGAAACTTAGAGTCAACCCAGAAGAAATAAAGATACCTGTTATATTTCACAATCTAAGAGGTTATGATAGTCATTTTATTATGCAGGAGATTGGAGCCATTGTAAAGAAACACACCTATAAAAATAAGAAAGGTGAAAAGTGCCAGATGACAATCAATGCTATCCCCAATAACATGGAGAAGTATATGGCTTTCATGCTTGGTAATCACTTGACCTTTCTTGATAGTTTCCAGTTCATGAGCTCTAGTTTGGAAAAACTTGTAGGCAATCTACCAAAAGAAGCCTTAAAATACACCTCACAAGAGTTCAAGGGAAATGATCTTAATCTGGTGGCACAGAAAGGTGTTTATCCTCATGACTATATGGATAGTTTCAATAAATTTAACCAAAAGCTGCCATCAAAAGATGAATTTTATAGCATATTGAGTGATGAATATATATCAGATGAAGATTATGCACATGCTCAGACTGTTTGGAATGCATTCTCTTTGAAAACCATGGGTGAGTATCATGATCTGTACCTTAAAACAGATGTACTCCTGTTGGCTGATGTATTTGAAAACTTCAGAAAAACATGCCTTGAGTACTACAAACTGGACCCATGTCACTATTTCACATCTCCCGGTTTATCCTGGGATGCTATGTTAAAGATGACCAACATCAAACTGGAATTGATTACTGACATTGATATGTTCCAGTTCATTGAAAAGGGTATGCGAGGTGGTATCAGCTATATAGCCAACCGTTACGGTAAAGCAAATAATAAATACATGAAAGAGTATGATGAGAAGGCGCCCTCGAAGTATATCATGTATCTTGATGCCAATAATTTATACGGCTGGGCAATGAGCCAATACCTTCCAACTGGTGGATTCAGATGGATGACTGAGAATAAAATAAATAATCTCAACCTAGCTAAGTACAAAGAAGACAGCAACAAGGGTTTGATTCTGGAAGTTGATCTGGAATACCCCCAAGAGTTGCATAACCATCATAATGACTACCCACTTGGACCAGAGAAGGTGAAAGTAACTGAAGACATGCTTTCAGACTATTGCAAGGATATAGCAAAGAAATACAATATATCAACTGGTTTGGTACGTAAACTGATACCAACATTAAGCAGCAAAGAGAAGTATGTACTGCATTACAGGAACCTCCAATTATACACAGACTTGGGTTTGAAAATAACAAAAATCCATAGGGTGCTTGAGTTCAATCAATCCCCTTGGCTGAGGCAGTACATTGACTTCAACACTCAGAAAAGAACTAATGCCAAAAATGCTTTTGAGAAAGACTTTTTCAAGTTAATGAACAACTCAGTATTTGGCAAAACTATGGAGAATCTCAGAAAGAGAGTAGATGTCAGATTGGTGACAGATGAGAAGAAGCTATTGAAATTAGCCAGTAAACCAACTTATGTTAGCAGTAAGATATTCAATGAAAATCTGGTTGCAGTGCATAAGATCAAAGAAACACTAACTTTGAACAGGCCGGCATATGTAGGAATGTGTATTCTTGATCTTAGTAAGACACTAATGTATGATTTCCATTATAATTACATTAAACAAAAGTATGGTAATAAGGCCAAGCTGCTCTTCACTGATACAGACAGTTTGACATATGAAATTGAAGCTGAAGATGTCTATAGGGATTTCTGGAATGATAAAGATAAATTTGACAATAGTGACTACCCTGAAAGCTCGCAGTATTTCAATAAGACCAATAAAAAAGTAATTGGTAAATTCAAAGATGAGGCAGCAGGAGTACCTATTTGTGAATTCATTGGATTGAAATCAAAGATGTACAGTTATATTAAAGATAACCAAAAAGGAGGAAAAACAGCAAAAGGAATCAAAAAGAACATAATCAAAAATAAAATCAAGCATGAAAATTATAAAGACACTCTATTCAATAATAAACAGATGTATCATAAAATGAAAACAATAAGAAGTCAAAATCATCAATTGGGAAGTTATGAAATCAACAAAGTATCACTCAGCTGTTTCGATGACAAAAGATATTTATCAAAAGATGGAATCAACAGTTTTGCATACGGGCACTATGCCATTCTTTCTTAAACATATTATTCTTTAACTTTCATATATATTGGTATTCATTAATTTGAAGAAGATATCCCTTTCTTTCCAAGGATCCTTTATAATAAATTCATTATAAACTATCCAATGACTCATTTCCTGTTTTTCCGAGAATGTCACGCTTGGTGGTTTTCCAAGAATTTCAAAAGAACAACAATATATTCCATCAGATTAAACAACTATAGATTCCATCAGATTAAACAACTATAGATACCATCAGATTAAACAACTATAGATTACCAACAAATGGCGAGTAGTATGGAGTTGGTTGGGTAAGAGCGCATTTTGCGCTCGTACCCCCCAACTCCTATACTACTTCTTTTTTATAACATCCACCAACATGTCAGACAGAATCCCTCAGCTGGCACGGCGTGGTTGTACAAACTTGAATATGATATTTTCCAACTGGTTCCCTGAAAATAACAAAAGCAGAGATTGGCTGTCATAAAAAAAATTAATTTTAAGCACACACAGAAACAGAGTAGATCAGTTGTGCGTATATGTGCAGTATGTTAGCATGGCTGAAAATGCATGGACTCAGACATAAACTCTCCAACAATAAAATCCAAATAATTATATATACCAAAAAAAAAACCAAAACAAAAAAACAACAACAACAAAGATTCACATGCAGGTTTAAACATTTTTGAGACAACACCCTGCCATTTTATCCCAAGTAACACTCAGAGGTAGACAATGCTCTAATGCAGTGCACAACAGAGTCAGAAGGATCATCTAGCTAACTGTACACACATATGGAGTCACAAGAACTGTGTAAAGGTGTATGTCAATAACAATAGTCAAGCAGACTATATGACTTGCAAGAATAAACAAGAACAGGACATGTCTAAGACACATTGTACACACTGTAAAACACAGACGTCCAAATTGATAAATATTTTTCATAAGATTAAGACCTTTGTTAACACTTACATAAATGGTTAACACTTACATACATGTAAATGGAAAATGAACCCGAGAAATGTTAAGAAAACTGACAAATGATGTTTGCTTTGATGGCTACTTTGGATTACACATGTAGTTG
>JAEMWC010000269.1:400000-430000 GCA_016490735.1 Pachyseris speciosa
GTAAACTTTGTGTCACTGTATTAAAAATGTCAAACACTTTGTAGATGGACCCATTGATTTTGGTTTGGGACTCATTATTTTTCTTAGGTTCAGCCCAGGCCCTAAAGGTGATGTTACACGAGCTGATTTGGACTGGTCAGTGTTTTTTTATTATTATTATTTTTTATGTTAATAGCGCCCAGTGTGGCTGCTTAGTTTTAGGGCTCTAATACATTACCGTTTTTTAGCCATTTGCGTGGGATTATTCACCGAACATTATCACCATACAGAGGAAAAGGTTTATGGGCAGTTAACAGGATGTCCTATTCAAGAAATTTTTGTACTAAATATCCGGAATTGTTGGAAACTTTGGAACAAGTCATGTCGCGGTTCGCCGGTATGGCAGATTTCAAGTGACGTTTGGGCACGTTTGAAGTTTCTGGACTTGTTGGCACCAAGAAGAGGCCACCGAGGGGGCAAAAGCCAAAGCCTGTTTAAGGATAAAAGGAGGATTGATATTGTCAACGGAAGACGGAGTTTTAATACATCAAATTCTCAATTCTTTCAGCGAAGTAATCCAAGTAATCTCAATAACATGTTACCAACTGCGATTATGAATAATTATCGCAGTCCAGCAACAGATGTGACGCAGTGTCACGCAATGGTCACGCCACGTACTCAAGCCTTTCAGAAGTCAAAAGTCAGTGTGGCTCACCTCAATGCACAATCAATCAAGGATAGAAACCACCTACTACAAGTGAGGAATTTAATGACTGAAAAGGAGTATGGAATTTTGGCGGTTTCCGAATCTTGGCTAAATTCTTCTGTTATGAACACTGAAGTGGAGATTGAGGGATACAAATTGATTAGCCTTGACCACCCTAAACACCGTGCCAGTGGTGTCTGTGTTTATGTAAGGAGATCTCTTAAAAGCAAAGTCCTTAAAGATCTTTCTCGAATTTCAGATTCTGGCTTTCATCAGTTACAGGTACAAGTTCAACACAAGAAATTGAAATCATTCTTGTTGTGTGTCACCTATAGAACTCCTGACTGTCCGCTCTCATGTTTTGTTGATGATTTTATGGATCAGTATTTGCAAGCTCTTACCTATGGAAAGTTTGTTGTGGTAGTTGGAGACCTCAACTGTGATCTGCTTACGAGCTCCTATGAATCGAAAGCGCTAAATGACTTGTGTCGCAGCTTAAATATGAAGCAACTTATAACAGAGCCTACAAGAGTAACTGCAACATCTGAGACTCTGATTGATGTCATCATGACTTCCAATTCAGCCCTTGTTACCGATAGTGGTGTGGTTGAAACACACATTAGCGACCATTATCTGGTATATGTGGTACTGAATCTCAAGGCGCTGAAACCACTGCCTACTTATGTTATATCTAGAAGTTATAAAAACTACGATTCTGAGAGCTTTCTGAATGATCTCGCCCAAGTCCTATGGTATGAAAATGCTTTGATCGATGATGCTGGTGAGAAAGTAGAACATTTTAATGAAACATTTTTGGAAGTCCTGGAACGTCATGCGCCTGTCAGGAAAAGGAAAGTCAGAAATCGGCAATGTCCATTTCTAGATCAAGAGATCAAGAAGTTGATGGATGAGAGATAACAAGTACACAAAGTTGCTTGTGAGTCGGGCGCTGCTATAGACTGGGAGCATTACCGTTGGTGTCGTAATGAGGTTAAGAGAAGGCTATGTGATGCTGAGAGGAACTATGTTCAAAAGGAGATCAATGACAATCAGAGTAGCAGTGCCATGTGGAAGGTGATACGAAACTGTATCCCGACGAAAGAGAAATTGAGACCGGTGTATTTAAGGGATGTGATGGAACTGGCTGACAAGTTCAACAAGTTCTTTACTTCTGTGGGAGCGAGGGCTGCAGCTGAATCTAAGAGGCTTGCTTCAGTTAACGCTCCTCCAGCATATAAGGCCGCCTCAGCTAAGACCATATTCCAACTAGAGGAATTCCGATTCCGCGCAGTCACTACCTTTGAAGTACACAGGATCATCGTGTCTTTTCCTTCAAACAGGGCACCAGGAATGGTAAGGTACACACGAGTGTGATCAAAGATGCCCTACCGGTTATACTTCCAGTTCTTACAGAGCTTATAAACAGATCACTCTTAACATCAGTTTTTCCATCTGCTTGGAAAGAGTCCGTGGTAATACCAATATTAAATTAAGGGGATCATGAAGTTGCTAATAACAACCGGCCAGTATCTTTGCTACCCACTCTGTCTAAGATCTGTGAACGAGTAGCTCTCAATCAGTTAACAGAGTATACAACACATCAGAACTGTTTAACTGAACATCAAAATGGAAACAAGAAGAAGCACTCGACAGAAACACTTCATATTTTCATGTCTGATATGATTCTCGAAGCAATGGATCGGAAACAAGTCACAGCGTTGGTTCTGTTGGACTTGTCAAAGGCTTTTGACAGCATCGAGCATGGGATCCTATTATGTAAACTTCGAGAACTGGGTGTGTCTATGCAGGCAATGGAATTGTTTAGAAGCTATTTAACAGACAGGAACCAGCGGGTGAGAATTGGCTGTGAGGTGTCAGGTCCGTGCCAAGTAGCTTACGGTGTACCTCAAGGGTCGATCTTGGGGCCGGCCCTTTTTAATATGTACATCAACGATCTCTCAGCTGTCCCTAACCTGTGCTCACTAAAGAGTTACGTGGATGATTCCCAGCTCTATCTCTCGTTTCCTGTCCAGGAAACAGCCATTGCTGTGGAACATCTGTCCGAGGATTTGCAGCGGATTGCCACCTAGTGTTGCACACACAGCTCGCTGATTAATCCAGACAAGACTAAACTATTGCTTCTTGGAACCCCTCAGATGTTAGCTCGCGTGCTGAAGGGTTTTGGAGTTACGCTACTCAGCAAAGAGATACTACCGTCTTGTTCTGCAAAAGATTTGGGGGTCATCGTGGACTCTCACCTTAGTTTTGACGAACATGTGACCGAAGTTGTATCTAAGTGTATAGGTAGCCTGTGCCAAATCAATCGTGTGAAACATTTGTTTGATAGGTCTACGCTTATAACCATCATAAATTCACTAGCTTTCGGCAAGCTTTTCTACTGTTCGTCCATGTGGGCTTGTACAACAAAAAAGAACATTGCTAGGCTTCAAAAAGTTCAGAATTTTGCTGCACAGATCGTGACTGGCGCAAGGAAGTATGATCACATTACGCCGATGTTAAATGAACTCCACTGGTTGCCGGTTGCTAAGCAACTAGAAGTTAGAGACACTTTAATGGCTTTTAAACGTATAAAGGGATTAGCCCCACCATCCTTGTAAAACAAAGGTCAATCATGACTTGCTTGGGGCGGGGGCAAATTAAGGAGAGGGTCAAAATCCTTGCGCGAATAACTACCAATAAAATATGAGGACGGCAGACTTCCCTGAAGACATCGTTTGTCCAAAAAGGGCAAACACATAGCTTACTTTGTTTTGTGTGTATCTATGTCATGGAAAAGCTTCTCAAGTCTTCGCTGGACAAAATTCCATCACTGAAAAATGCCTTGAATTCATCCAGAGAAAGGGCACCATCATCTACATTTGGTCAAACAAAATACCACAAAATAACTGTTATTATAAATATTTACGAAGCTAAAATGATTTAAAATGAAAAGGAAGTTGAAGACGTAGCTAAAAAGCGCAAAAAAAATACAACTCTGTAATCTGTTTTTCTGAACGCTAATCACAATTGACTGGGAATTGAAGCCTTAAATATCAAGCTTTTTAGTAAAAAAGACTTTTGAGTCACTTGAGCGGGAACTAATTATAACGATTTTTGGAGATTATCAAAGGTTGACTCGAGAGAAAATTGCCATAAGCATTGCAAATGCAAATGATACAAGACAGCAATAATATTGGAGCAGCACTTCAGCTTACCGTTCTTATCTGCTCTGCGAAATACCTAAGATAAAAAGGAGAAGACTCTGTTTCAGAATAAAGTACGCTTTACAAATAAGAGAGAAAAACGAACACACATCCAAGAAAATCGATCTTCCCGCAGGTTTCTCGTCGTTAGCCATGGTAGTACCTCAAATGTCACGAAGTCTTCCGAAATATCATCGGTCAAGTAAATTTAATCGGAGAAGGAGTATCGGGTGTTTACGACCTTATACGAAATTTACCGAAGAATTCATTACGAGACGCTGTCCAGCAAAAATGGCGGCGGTTTCTTGTTCTCCCGTCGTGCAAGCGATTGATCCGAAATCCATCCACCAGATATGTTCTGGGCAGGTTGTGCTGAGCATTGCAACTGCTATGAAGGAACTTGTTGAAAATAGTCTGGACGCGGGAGCTTCAAACATTGATATCAAGCTTAAAAATCACGGCGCTGATGGCTTGGAAGTGATGGACAATGGCATCGGAGTGGAACCTCACAATTTCGAAGCTTTGACATTGAAGCATCACACCTCTAAACTCAGAGATTTCTCAGATCTGACAAGCGTGGAAACCTTTGGTTTTAGAGGAGAGGCTCTCAGCTCACTGTGTGCGTTGAGGTAATACAGTGACGTGCCTGAATAAAGACAAAATAATCCTCATCAGTTTTGGCGGGAATTTGATTTTTATTTACAGTCGAAGCAGCCACCTGTTGAACAGCCAGCCACCCCTTATTAAGCGGCCAGTTATCAAAGTCCAGAAATTATTGTCGTTATAAGCGGCCACCTATTTTAAGCGGTGATGGCCACCTTTTGCAATTGGTCACCCCCATGAGTATTTACTATGACATCTTTTTAAGTAGCCATTCAAATTTAATACACATAGTTTGGATTTGTTTGGAAAAGGCAATGACAGATAAGAGTCCAAAATAGAAAGTGGTGACAGATAAAAACTTTCAAAACTATGGTTATTATTGTCTTGACTTGATGTTTGTATTGGAATAAATTGATGTTTCTACTAAGTTTCATGCTAAATCCAGCCAAACCCCTATTAAGCAACCACCCCCCTTTATCCCAAAGGTGGCAGCTTAAAAGGTGTCTGACTGTATCCTTTTCTATTGTATTAGCACCCTATGATATCCACGCTATGGCTCTAGCTTTTGAGGATTAACTGCATAGAAGTAGGCCTGATTTTCTGGCCAACACGTGAGTGTTAAATTTCACCTAAACCCAAAAATTGTTTTTCGCTAAAATAAATCTTGACACCTGTTTGTAATGCGTTGTGCCTTTTTAAGCAAATCTTGATGGGATATTTTGAGATTTCTAGGGTGTTTAAGTTGCAAAATCTGGCCATTGTCTGCCCCACGACCGAGTCAGAAGGGGCTTGGGTTTCTTGTCGATTTGACGTCACAAACTGATTTACATCGCATTAAGTCTTTGTAAACATGCATGCAAAGCAGTTTGTGACGTCAAATCGAGAATAGACCCAAGCCCCTTCTGACTCGGTCATGGGGCTAGATTTTGCAACTTTAACACCCTAGAAAACTCAAAAGAACTTGACAAGATTTGCTAAAAAAGGCGCGATGCGTTTCAAACAGGTGTAAAGATTTATTTTAGCAAAAAAAAATTGGTCTGGGTGCACTTTAATGGCCAAACCCTCAAGTTGACGACTGTGCAAAAATAGGACTACTAATGATTGCACTTTCTAAAGTCATCCAAAATGTGTCAATGGTACGAAATGAAATGTCATTCCAATGGTAACCATAACTTAATTTACAGGACCATTATTTTGGGACTATTCCGCAATAGGAAAACTTGGACTAGATGCCAGTCATGTTTTTTTGGGACTTATTCTATTTTCAGAATAAACGGAATAACCTTATTCCAGTTATGGGGGAGCAGAGATGGCACAGTGGTGAGAGCCCTTACCTTCCACCAATGTGTCCCCGGTTCCATTCCTGGTCTCTACTTTGCTCCAAGAGGAGCAGTTCAAAAAGGAAAAAAAAGGCTCAATGCATTTCGAACCAGTTCCTCAAGTTCCAAGGGTGGCCATTATATACAGGTTCAACTGTAGTATCATATGACATTTTATTTGTTTGTATTGTAAATAGTTTATATATAGTTTTAAACACTTTTTTTATTTTGTAAATACGCAATTCAGCACTAAGGCTGCATAATTTATAATTATCTATCTATCTATCTATCTATTATTATTATTATTATTATTATTATTATTATTATTATTATTCCTAAAACAATAGGAATGAAAAGAATAGTACCAAAGAAATGTGCCCATAGTATCCATTCTAGAAGTCAGTGTGCTTTTTCATGTCTCCACAGCAAACTCTCTGTAACAACACACCATTCTTCTCAAGCTACAGCAACAAGACTAGAATATGATTACACTGGAAAACTGCCTTCTCAGAAGCCTTGCGCCAGGGTTGTAGGTACCACGGTTTCCTTGCAAGACCTGTTTTCTACCTTGCCAGTGAGACATAGAGAGTTTCTGCGTAACATCAAAAGGGAGTTTACGAAACTGGTGCATGTGTTGCAAGGTTATTGCCTTATAAGTACAGGAGTCAGGATAACATGCAGTAACCAAGTTGATAAAGGAAAGAATAATAATAATAATAATAATCACTATCTAGCCGAGCACAGATGCTCTACTAATTGGGGAGACTAAATCAAATCAACTCTAAATAAATCAAATCAAATGTTGGTTTTTGGGGAGAGGGGAAAACCGGAGTACCCGGAGAAAAACCTCTCGGAGCAGAGTAGAGAACCAACAAACTCAGCCCACTTACGACGCCGAGTCCGGGAATCGAACCCGGGCCACATTGGTGGAAGGCGAGCGCTCTCACCACTGCGCCAACCCTGCTCCCCTACAAATGGAAGTGAGCAAGTGAAAGATAACATCACCTGTGTCTTGTCGCCAACCCTGCTCCCCTACAAATGGAAGTGAGCAAGTGAAAGATAACATCACCTGTGTCTTTGGCCCTAAACAGGTATGTGAAGTCTTATTTTGCACATTAATGCTGCATCGTACTGCTGGAATGGACAGGTATTCTGTAGTAAATGGTGAGACCATTGCAGATATCAGCCTGATGTTTTATGGTATTGTCTATTTTTGTTATATTAGTATTGTCAATTTAGGGACGGATCATTAGAAAAAACCAGAGTGGGGAGGGGTCGGGGGTGACAATTCCCATTAATGCCTGTGTTGCAAGTGGAGGTTGAGTGCACAGGGGCCAGGGGGCTGCAACTGCCATGACCCCAAGGCGGAAGAACACCCACTGGCCTACCAACCCGCAACCCAGCCACAAGCCCCACTGTGCCAAGCCACCCACTATAGAACCCATCACTCTGAAGCCAGAGGCTCAGTGGAAATAATAGTAATAATAACAAAAAAATAAATGACAAATAAAAACCCTCAACACTACTAGAACAGAATGCCAGGCAAACAACGCTGAGTACAACGCAAGCACAATGTGGCACATGAAATGACATACGCTTGCGTAGAAGCGACATACCACTGGCCACGAACCTGCCCCATGCTCACAAACAACGCTAGAATGCTACAAAAACACTAAAATGACCACGTAATAACGCTAAATAATAACCAACACGCTAACAACACTAATGACTATTGCTCCTAGTCGTTAACTACATTAAATATGATTTAACTGAGTGTATAAAAAAAATTCCTGCAAAGGGAACTTGTCAAAAAAAAATCCTGCAAGCAGCACTTGGTACCTAAAAAACATTCATGCAGGGGGAAAAATTCCTGCAGACAAATGGGCTTCAAGAAAAAATTCATGCACTAAAAATCCCCCCTACCCCCCCCCCCCCCCCCTCAGTTTTTTCTAATGGTCCATTCCTTACTCTGACACATGTTCATTGTTGTTCGTGGCTTTCAGCTGATAATGCCAAAAATTTTGATAATATTACAGTACCGGGCAAAAGTAAGTTGACAGTCTCTTTCGAGTCTCGAGTCTCAACTCAATCCTTGATCCTTGATTCCAATCAAGCATCGAGGGATGACTATCGAGAATCGAGACAACAAATGAGACTCGCAAGAATAGAGAAACTAATGAGCTTGCTGCTTGACTGATTCCTTGACTGATTCCTTGACTGATTCCACAAAGCTGCATTTGCAAAGTGATGGAAATAATTATTTGTAACAAAAATAGTGCAATTCTAAAAATACTTTCGAGTGGTGCTCTCAAATTACTTTGCTTCAAGCGATGCTTGATCCGACGGTCTAGCCGCTATCGCTTTTTCTTTTTAAACTGTTCCTATTATTGTTTCATCGAGGAGTTAACCACTTTCTCGAAACTTGAATCGAGTATGCATAATCGAGAGAGTCTCGATTCTTGACTCAATCCTCGATCCTCGATTCTTGCGAGGATTGAGTCAAGACTGTCAACTTACTTTTGCATGGTACTGTACAATGCCAGTCAGGGAAAAGTATTTTGTTAACAAGCCTGTTCAATTTGCTCAAAATGCTGAGAATGTCCATTCTACATGTACATGTAAGTTTTGCAATTAATGTGAAAATTTTCCCATCAGAGGGAAGGAGAATTTGCCCCCATCATGCTATATGATCCTGTGACAGCTACCACACTATGTACCAACAATCAACTCATGGTACTGAAAGCCTTTGAAAAGTAGTCTGAAAGTGACAGGTATAAATTATACTGTAGTTGTAGTCTGAAGGCAGACTTGTTTGATATTGCACCAGCTACAGTGTAGCAACTAATGGTGTTTAGTTGAAATTTGTGTTGATTTTAAAGCATCTTTCTTTCAGGTCCAAACATTAGTGGCCATTGAGCAATTTATACCCTCAGAAGAGGACTGTGGTGAGCTTGGCCTTGACGCAGCAAACATTACTGTGCAGGAAAACCTGTTCAAGATTAGTGGCTATATTTCAAAATCAGATCATGGAATGGGACGCAGCAGTGCTGATCGTCAGTTCTTTTACATCAATAAGCGACCTTGTGATCTGAGCAAAGTTTCACGGGTCATCAATAAGGTGTACCATATGTACAACAGACATCAGTATCCATTTGTCATGTTGGATGTTTTCTCTGTCAAGAGGTAAGCTGTGAACAGTGGTGTTGTGGCTGATGCTACAACCATTATCAAAGTAAAAGAGTGAGAACTGTACTCCAAATGTCAACAAGTGTCTCAAGGCAAACACTTCAGAAAGCTGCTTGCCTGTTACCAAGCACATTGATTGGTAAATTTGACAAGATTAACAAAGATGCATGTGTGGTGACCCTTTAAAGTAGAGACTGCTAGCAGTCTCTTTCTGGATAGGTGGCAGCTCACACCAATAGTGCAGCGAGACTGGCGAGGGGAGACCAGGGGAGAGACAGGAGAAAAGAACTGGGACTGCAGTAATAGCTGTATACAACACATTCAGTGGGAAACTCTTCCCACAATTCACAACCCAATTAAAAATGATACGGCGGTGAAGTGTATCTCAAATGACGACCGATTAATATTCACTATGATGTTTTGCACAATTCTCACCACATTCGTTAAAATAAAAAAATTATGATAAACAGAGTTTCGAATCCTTTGATGACAGAGATCTCAATAATAGACTATTATGCAGTGAGACTGATTCTGACCAACTGAATACTGTATACAGCTGTAGGTACAAGACAGGTAACGGCATCAAACTTCTTAGTTGTAAACAAAGACAACAATTGGTCAAATCCTAAGGGTAAACACCACAGCATTACACTGGAAAAACCAAAGGCCAGGGCATCGTTTTCTGATATCAGGGCTTCTACCACTATTTCTGTTGTTTCAAAAGAACTAATCTGCAGAATAAAGCACCTAAATAGACGAAAACATCACTGAGATCTTATGTTGTGACCAAAGCTATCGTAAATTGCATGATATGAAATAGAAGATATCAACTGATATCCTGTGTCAAAAAGTTTTTAAATTACCCTAGAACCTTGCCTGACAGTGGCTATATTGTTTATGAGCCTATTGGAATTTGAAGTTGCTGGTACAACAGGAAATTCGAATGTGTTGGCTTCAGCTACCACTGCAGTCCCTTTTTCTCGTGCCTCTCTCCAGTCTCTTCGCTTTTTCTCTTTGTCCCAGTCTTGTAGAACTGTTGCTCACCGTGCTGTTAATGGAATGTGCTTTGACTATCCAAAAAGGGGCGGTCAACAGTCTATTTAAAAAACTATCTCCAGTAACCCTTTCCTCCCTAATCTGAGTGGTAAGAGTGACTTGTAGATTTTACTCTGTCTAACGCCAGATGATTTTACCCATCAAAGGGAGACCCCTTAGGAGTGAAAGGGTTAAAGTACCCGGTAGTAATCAAACCCCTAACTTTGAAAGTTATCTGGAACGCTTTTTATGCATATGTTGTACAGTGTAGGTGAAGCTGATTTTAGCCTCAGTCAAAATGAAATTCCTTTCTCTTCTAACCCTAATTATTCTTGAAAATCATTTTGACCTGAATTTCATTTTGACCTACAGCACATACATCTTTCTATACAGTCATTATTTATTTCATAAATGTAGGTCAGTCCAGGCAACATTTATTAAGCGGATGTGTATGTACCTTGGAACTTTATTAACACATTAACCTACATGTACCTAGCTAGCTAGCTAGAAAAATATTAATTAATCATTATTATTTTGTCAATAACAATGCCAAAACAAATCAGCAATGTATCAAATTTTCACTATTACCTTGTATTTATATTTCATTTTTTTTTTTGTAATTTCAGTAGTTCCGTCTTTTAGGATTTGGGGGTATTTTCCTTCATTCCGGGTTTTAGGATTTGAGGGTATTTTCCATCATTCCAGGTTTTAGAATTTGGGGGTATTTTCCATCGTTCCAGCTTTTAGGATTTGGGGTGATTTTCCACTGTTCCCGCGTTCCGCCATTCCACCATTCCAGCTTTTAGGGTTGCCCCTATTACCAGTGGCTGTGGTTTTGTGTGTTTCAGTGCTGCTTCAAATCTCCCTAGCTTTTCCAGGGTTTTAGACATTGACCAAAGTGATTGGATGCAGACAGTATTTGAGACGTTGTCATTTTGGAATTGTTCAAACACTGGCTAGTTTTGGGTAAAGAGCTGGCAAAGACTGGAAGGTTATGGTTGACCTTTTGTATTGATAGCTACTCTGTAATGAAATTACTTTTTCTCATCAGATGGGGTGGATGTCAATGTGACTCCAGACAAGCGTCAGGTATTTGTTCAGGAAGAAAAATTACTGCTCGCTACCATTAAAACTTCACTAAAAAAATTGTTTGATCATCATTTGATGTGAATCAGAAAGCTTTGACTCAGATAAAACTGTCCTCAGACACTTGTTTACCAAGGCGACAGTCCTGTGACAATGATGGGATAATCCCACAGCATACACATACAAGTTTACCCTCCAGAATTAACCAAGATGAAAAGATTTCAGAGCCACAAACATTGGTTGAGTCATTCAAACTTGATATGGAAAGAGGGAAATTTCCTTTACTCAGCAGCTTTAAAAGGAAGTTTTCATGTGTTGAAGAAGGTTGTTCCAGCAAATCTAAGGAGCCTTGTTCTAAGCAAACTAAACTTACAGCAATCTTTATCAAAGAGAAAGTGCCAACTAAAAAACAAAAAGAGCTGATAAGAACAGACATGGGACATACTAATGATTCTAGTGAGATCCAAAGCACTGAAAGTGTTACAGGAAATAATGAACAGTGTAGAAGAAGTGACATTGAAGTTGATGAATCCAAGAAAATGCAGGATTCAAGTAAACAAGCAAACTATGGAGATGATCTCAATTCTGGGAGGGAAATTGATCTTGAAGGCAATAAAGCAGAATTTGTAAATAATGATTTGGTTTTAAAAACTGAGCAAAGGGTTAAGTTGGACCTTTCAAATAACATCATCAAAAGCGAGTTGGAAAACAGTGAACAAGGTGAAGAATCTCATCAGAAAATGTTTGACAAAACTGCTGATCTCCCAGGTGAACCAATACTGGTTATTCCTAAATCTTTCAAGAAGTCAAGTTTGAGGCAGGATCCAATCTCGGACATGGTTAGAAGCAGGAAAGAGATGAAAGTAGAGTTTAGCCTGGAAAAACTTAAAACCAATTTAAAGACACCACTGAGAATAAAAACAGAGGGAGCTGAAGCCTGCTTATTTAGAGCAAAGATCACGCCAGACGGTAACTCCAGCGCAGAGAAAGAACTAAGAAAGAATATTAGCAAAGACATGTTTGAACGTATGGAAATTCTGGGTCAGTTTAATCTGGGTTTCATCATTGCAAAACTAGAGAATGATTTGTTTATCATTGACCAGCATGCCTCAGATGAGAAATTTAACTTTGAGGAACAACAGCAGAACACAACAATTAAGTCACAGCGCCTCATCATTCCACAGAAACTTGAACTGACTGCTGCTAATGAGGCAATCCTCATTGACAACATCACTGTATTCCAAAAGAATGGGTTTGACTTTGAGATAGATCACAAAGCCAAAGCAATGGAAAAGGTCAAGTTGGTTTCACTGCCCATGAGCAAGAACTGGACATTTGGTGTCGAGGATATTGAAGAGTTGATTTTCATGCTGAGTGATTCCCCCAGTGTCATGTGTAGGCCTTCTAGAGTCAGGAAAATGTTTGGTAGCCGTGCCTGTCGTATGTCAATCATGGTTGGAACTGCACTGAATCAGGCACAAATGAAGAAGATTGTTTGCCTTATGGGTGAGATTGAACACCCCTGGAACTGCCCTCATGGCCGACCTACTATGAGACATCTGATTAATCTTGGAATGCTGCCAACAGCAGATGTGGAATAACCATTGACATAACAGTGATGTGCATAAGTGGCATTTTATTTTCACTGCACTGCTAGATTGGGGATAGTTTCTCTCCAGTCTCCTGTTGTTTTTTCTCCTTCCTCCAGTCTTGTGTTTTTGATTACTTGCATTCTTGATTATCTAGAAAGGAACTGCTAGGGAATGAGTGAAATCAATACCATAACATATTCAAGGAAATGAATAGTTATATTTATTAATGAGTATGTGGAAAGTATGTGAAGGAAGTTTGTAAACAAGCACTTTCGATTTAAGTAATAACGACATGCTATTTGTGTTAACTTGATATCTGAACTCTTAATTGATTTAGAAATAGGAAACGCCATAGTTTACTAAGATCTTTTCTGTGGAAATTATGCTTCTGGACGCTGGCCAAGTATGGTTCCTGTTGGCCAGACACTTGAGCATTTGTTGCGTTTGTAGCAATGACTATAATGAACAGCCAACGTTTGTGCTTCTTAATGTAAGGAAGCTGCCTCTGAAGAGCAATTTCAGACCTTTTTTTTGTTTCAATGTGTCTTTGCTGCCTATAGTTTAATTGATTAAAAACGGACATGGTTTTATTTATTTATTTATTTATTTATTTATTTACTTTGGCTCTTGCAGATCTTTGGTAAATAATACTATTTAAAAGTTGACATAGATGTCTTCTTCACATAATACTCTTAATGTCTGATACCCCACCCCTTGTGAGTGGCTCAACATAGCATGGGACCCTCAACTGGGAGGGTATTAGTGACCCAAAGTTACCCTTCAGCGCAACCACCCCTCCCCCCTATACTCTCTTACAAAGAGTTCGTTGTAAGCTATTAGGGTATTAGTGACCCACTGCCCTACACCACAACCACCCCTCCCCCTTATACTCTCTTACAAAGAGTTCGTTGTAAGCTATTATGGTATTAGTGACCCACTGCCCTACACCACAACCTCCCCTCCCCCTCTCTCCCCTCAACCTCGTTCCCAGGGTACGAGGTTGCTTTCCCCTATACTCTCTTACATAGTGTTCATTGTAAGATAGAAGAGGTTGCTCTGTCTCCTTGGGTGCGTTTCAGAATTTTCCAGTCTCTAAGGTTTTCATTTCCATTGGAAATGGAACTAAAGTTCTGCATCCACATAGGAATTTTTTCCACTCAAAAAACAACAAGCAGCTTTATTTGTGTCAGCGTGAATACAAAAAAAAAGAACAAAAACAATCACAAACCTAAACTGTGTTATTGCAGTTGAATAATTTTTCACACATCAAAAATTATGAAACAAACGCTTTATTGAATGCATGTTTAAAATACGGTAAATGCGTGTATAGTACAGTAAAAACCTGCATGTAACAACCTAGCGGTTTAAGAACCTGCTGGCAGAAATTTCCCATTTTTATACCCCAAAATATAAGAACCTGTTTAGCGAAGCAAAATTTATTAGGTTCTTATATGTGAATTACGGGATATTTTCTGAAAAGTTACTTTGTTTATAGTATATGTAATTATTTAGTTAGTCTTGCACAAGGCTCATGACAAGACAGTTATAAATAAATGCTGTATCATAAAGGACCAAACCTATTTTTTCTGCTTGTACAGGAATGGTTTCTACTGAAAACTTAAGAACCTACTTTAGCCTAAATTGCCAATAACTACCCCCCAAATATAAGAACCTGTTTTGCCAAATGACGAAACTTACTCCAGAGAGCTGAGTAGCCCTTACAATGTTCAATGGAAATTGAAAAAAATTGATCATCACACACTAAATGGTGCAAATTAACCAAATACTAATAGCTTGTTCAAAGGTGTACTCAGATTAATAAACGTGGAACTGGCTGACTATAAATAGAAGAGTACAAAAGTGATCCTTTTCTCTTATCAAACGTCCGATTCAGCACTAATATTGATGTCCAACTGCTCTAGTTTTGTTTAAAAGCGAGCAATGCTGAACTTACATATTCAGTCATGTAAGTTAGCCATTCTATTTGGTATCGTAAATAAACAGGCCTTTTCCTGGTTCAGCAGGAGTGGATGTTTGCTCAATGTGAGGTGTGGGAATCTCCAACTCGTGGAAGGGTGGCTCCTGATTCGTTTTGATGACAACAATCTCTTGCCAGAGGTAGCAGCGGTCTTTAAATGTGCGTTTCCTTTTTTCGGTGGTCTGCCTTTCAAATTCATCAACCCGGGTCAGCTTTATGGAGGCTTTAGCTGTCAAGCCCAACTCGACTGCTTTAATCATGCCGCCCACTTTCGCCTCGATTTCACCTCCCTTCTCCTGCATCTTCTTCCAGCTGTTCTTTGTGGCGATTTCTATTGAAACCTCGTCATCATAGCCACCAGGGTGGTTGAAAATGAGATCCCACTTTGGGAAGGCACTAACCACTTTCACCAGTGACAATTCATACGCCTTGATTTCATCCGCGAAGATCATGCTGATTTCGTGCGTGCGGTTGTCGAACTTGCTTGAAGGGAAATTGATCTTCTCTTCCTTTGTGTCTGTCAATTTCATGACGAGGTCCACACTGAAGCCCTTGACAAGGTAGTTGAATTGTGACTCACGCGGATTTAAGGTGCGAGTTCCGTCGTGATCAACGATCAAAACTTTATAGTTGGTATCGTTGTGGAAGATACATTTTCCCACAACAGCGTTTCCCACCACTTCGCCTATAACGTTAAGAAAATCCATCTGCAAAAAAACAGTTCATGATTAGTGGAAAGGAAGAGCTGGTCCCAACACTGTCACAAACTGGCCTCTAAATTAAATATGGTGTTATTTGCAGGCCAAAAGGGCCGTCTTTGGGAAAACGGCTGTGCATAGCTGTTGAGTATTCAGTCAACCTAGAGGATGAGCAAACGTTTTAGTGGACACCAGTGGACAGAATCTTGTTCCTCTAATTTCCAAGCTGATGTTCACTTTTAGAAAACGCTAGCTTACCTTTTTTGTGCCTTTACGTGCTTGAAAATACTGAGTTCAGTCTTCCTTAGTGGAAAATGGTTACTCGAAACAACAACACAGTTTCGGCGCCCGAAACAGTAATAGTTCATACCGAAACAGGGAGCTTGAGGTGATTATTGAGTATGAATGAGCTGTCAAGGTCTATAGGCTATAGGTCTTCCTTAAATCTACATTGACACGTATTCCCTGAAATATTAATAGAATTAGTGCACATGTCATCGGCATCCCCGTGGGGTCGATCCCGGGCTAACCAGGGGGATCGTAAAATCAGTCAAGCAAACTTGAGGAATTTCCCCGGGGAGTCGGGGAATCTCTCAAGACAAAGTCCCTGGGTTAGGTGTCTCTTAGCTGAAAATTCCCGTGACATCCTTTTCAAACTTGTGAATTCCCCTACCCCCTAATCTTTGATCTTAGAACAATGTCAATATTTTTCCCTACCCTCGGGCAAAGAATCTCGTCCATCTCTTTGTATTCCCCCACATATCTCCCTGGTAGGCCCGGGGGTCGACCCCACGGGGAAGCCGATGACATGTGCATAATTGAGAACTACTGAGATATCTGTTAAAAACGAACTCGGAAAAAAGCATTGGGTGTGCATTGATAACTGATAGCACGGTCACTGAAATCATGTGAGAGAGCTCAGTTGAGTCCTTAGTTTTCATGAGATGTGAAAGTCTAATTACTTGTAACGGTAGATTTGTTGGAAAAGAAATTTACCTTGTTTTATCTGGTGTAAGGAGTTCGGAATTCAGAGGGATGTTTGCTCGATAGCTCGTCGTCAAGTTGTCCGACTCAAGCTTGTGTCCTGACCTGGCTGATCTAAATTTCATTCTCCGGGTCGCCGTTATTTATTGACGGTCTAACCGGACAAGGCCTTTGTTGGAATTTTCTGCTCTTGCAAACAGGTCAAGGTGCCCAGGTCACTGAGGTACATCATGAAGAGGCTTCATCCGGCTACGCGCATCCGGCCCCTTGATTTGGTTGAACGATCAATTAAACCTTCCTGTGCTATAGTGGCTGAAAAATGTCCATATGTTTGGCTCTTTTTCAAGGAATAATTTAATAGCTGTTGGTCTGTGCGATAGATCGGTAGCGTAGTTACATCCACATCTACTTTATTAAGTGATAAAGCAGTATCCCTGCATCACATCAGTTGCACATAAAAATTAAATTAAAATTTCCATTTAACAAAATAAATACTTGAATAAATTTAATTTGAAAATTAAAACCACTCGCCTTTCTTAATAAGATGGTCGCGTACGGCAGACTTAAAAATGACATTATCAGGCTCAATATTCACTCAGGTAACTTATTCTGTCTAATAAACCACGGGCTGAAACTGTTTGCATGCCAGTCATTTTTCTCCAGCATGTTGGTTACAACACCTGGCTGTCTTGAGTAATTATTTAAACAACATCTAGCAGCAGAACGTTGGACCATGTCTAGCTGGTAGTTATCTTTCTGAAGATAAGGATACCACGCAGAACTAGCATATTCTAGTTTAGGTCTCACTAAACTGCAGTACAGTTTAGCTTTACATGGTATGGAGGTGTGTCTAAAATTCCTCCGAATAACACCAAGAGTCTGCTTACCGCTTGAGGAAATTTGTGCAACATGATGTGCCCATTTCAGGTCCTGTGAGAGTATGAATGGTGGTGATCCCCATCCAGTGTGTGACTATTAAGAGTATATTGTGCAACAACATTCTTTTTGGTTGAAAAACAAATTTGCATCCGGCATTCTTTCACTTAAACAAAGTAAGTTCAATAAAAGGCTTATGAACAAAAAATAATTCCCGACCCCTTAGCTGAAAATGCCGGCTCAGAATTGGCTAGTTTCTCTAATTAATCGTAATGAAAACTAAGATCTGTGCCCATTCATTCCGTTTGATTATCTATGGGAATTAAAGAGATTAACAATTGGTTCATGCGTCAGCGTACGTTCATCGAGATATGAAGCACGCGGGAAGTTTGGAGAGCACGAAAGATGCGCACGGCAACTCTAGTTTCTTGAGTGCTCTCCAAACTTCCCAAGTGCTTCATATCTCGATGATCTCACAGCTGACGCATGAACCAATTGTTACTCGTGCCTGAAAGGCGGCGAGTCTAGGATTCGACTCTAAATCTTTTTATTAATTACTCGTGCCTGAAAGGCGACGAGTCTATGATTAGGCACTGAATCTTTTTATTATTTTTCGTCTTCCTGTCCCGATTTGGTCAGCGCACGTGTACAACACGCGCCACTGCACAGAAGGGGTTGGGAACGAGCGTCGGTCAGCAAGTAACGTGAGTGGCCTCATGCAACTCTACACGGAAGGCAATGCTTGACCTGTAAAGCAATTCGGCAGTTTTAAAGGGATTTAAAAGGCTATGCGTCCGATGTAAGGAGGACATATACTTCTCTTTTCCTCTTGTATCCAGCCAAATCCATACACACTGTATTTTTGCAGGCACGAGTTTAGGCTAATTGTAGCCTCTTATTATTATTACTCGTGCCTGAAAGGCGACGAGTCTAGGATTCGGCTCTAAATCTTTTTATTATTATTATTATGGCAGTTGACAAACGTATGGATGCTAAAATGGTAAAACATAGGGCGCACAGCGTAACCTATGCGGTCTGAAGGAACTACTAAAAGAAAACTACCGATTTAAAAAATATATATATACAATAAAAGATAAAAATCTAATGAAATAAACAATCTAAAGTTATGTAAAGTTATCCGATACTATAAAAGATAAAAATCTAATAAACAATCTAAAGTTATCCGATGAGCTATATTGAGCACGTATGCCATTCCCTTATTGAAAGTCAAGAGACAATGGCTTTGAAAGTTCTCACTGTTGACAGAAGTCGAGATGGTAGCCTTCTGCATCCTTCTCAATACGTTATAGCCCCTGCTGCCAAAGAGCTTCCTCATTGTCAGGTCTAGATCCCTTGACCACCCCCCTAGCACGTCAATGATGATGTTGCATTGTTCAACGTCATAGCCTGGATACTGCTTCCTCAGCTCGAATCGCAGAGGCCCGTACTTGACCGTCTTCTCCTCGGACTTCTTTTCCCGATGCTCCATCCACGTACAGGACATCCCTACAGCCCACACCTTCTTATTCTTGTGGTCCACAAATCGAGCGTCCACTCTGTTAGCCTTGGCGATGGTGTGTTCCGCATAAACTGGGACATCCCAAAACGCTAGTGCCTCAGGTGACTCGTAGACTAGTTTGGGCACTGCACACGAGTACCAGGGAGGAACTGAATCAATTAGCCTCAGTTCCCTCGCCATCTCGAAGAAGAGAACTTTCAGTGCTGCGTTGTGTCTCTCTAGGTGTTTAGACTGGGCCAAAGCAGCGCACCGCGCTAGCACATGCGCAAGAGTCTCAGGAGATTTCCCACACAGTCTACACGTGACGTCGCCCTGTGTTGTACCTGTTTTGTGGACTGTGTACACCGTAGTGGGCGTGAGCTGCTCGTAAAGCTCCATTACGCCAGCGATGGTATGGGTAGGAGCGCATGTCAAATCGCGCAGCCAGGCAAAGCATCCGCTCTGACTTAGCTCACAGTCCTGCCATCTAGCCTGCAGGAACTGTCCGTGCCACTTCCCCTCATTGATCTTCTCTTTCAGCTTCTCCATATCTGCCTTTTTAAGGTGTTCTTTCACTTTTGGCCCTTTGATCTCCGTCTCAGGATCGCTCACGAAACCGGCAAGATGGTTGAGGGTACTCCAGAGACAAGCTCGTGCCCAGTTCCTCGGCAAACTTGTGCGCTTCCTTCATCAGTGACGCGTGTCCCTTCTCTACCGCCCTCTCTTCTTCTTCTTTATTATTATTATTATTATCATCATCATTATTATTATTATTATTATTATTATAATTATTTTCGTCTTCGTGTCGCGATTGTGATTGGGTCAGCGCACGTGTCCAGCACGCAGCACTGCCAAAAAAGGGTTTAAGTGATCACATGTCACTCGCGCCAATGCACAGAAGGGGTTAACAGAAGGCAACGTATTAACAGAAGGTCACGTATTGTGCGTAACGTGAGTGGCTTCGTGCAACACTACACAGAAGGTTGAAAGATGTTTTCAAAGCTCAAATGCGGTTCTTTTTCATTGTTTTTCTGCAAGAGATGCTTCGATGAGTAATTTTGAAGGTTTCTGGGACCATATCTCGAGTCTCGGCTCTGTGATTTGGCTGTGTTTTTTATCATTATCATTATTATTTGTATTTTTTTTCCATTATGTCAAGAATTGGCCACCGCACGTGTCCAACATGTTTTTGCATAAATACACTATTTTCTCCTCATCTGTTATGCTGAGTTTATTTTTATTTTTATTTATTTATTTATTTTTTATTGAGGGGAACTTTTAATGTAACGTATGCTGAGTTTATATAGAGCAGCGTATTCCGGCAAATCCATACACACTGTATTTTTGCAGACACGAGTTCAGGCTAATTGTAATTTATCATCATCATCATCATCATCATCATCATCATCATCATCATCATCATTATCATTATCGTTATCGTTATCGTTATCATTATCATTTGTATTGTTTTTATTATGTCAGGAATTGGCCACCGCACGTGTCCAACATGTTTTAGCATAAATACACTATTTTCTCCTCATCTGTTATACTGAGTTTATATGGAGTAGCGTATTCCGGCAAATCCATACACACTGTATTTTTGCAGACACGAGTTCAGGCTAATTGTAGCCTCTTGTTATTATTTTTCGTCTTCGTATCACGATTTGGTCAGCGCACGTGTCCAGCACGCGCCACTGCACAGAAAGGGTTGGGAACGAGGTTGGTTAACGGAGGGTCGGTCAGCACGTAACGTGAGTGGCCTCATGCAACTCAGCACGGTAGGTTGAAAGATATTTTTAAAGCTCAAATTCGGTTCTTTTGAAGGTTTCTGTGACCATATCTCGAGACTCGGCTCTGTGATTTGGCTCTGTGTTTTATCATTATCATTATTATTTTCTCTTTCTCTGCGATGATCAGTCACATATTTAATCATTAATCCGCAGTTCAAATGTATGATTTTCATATATTCATTCTCATACACTGTATTTTTGCAGGCACGAGTTTAGGCTAATTGTAGCCTCTTGTTACTCGTGCCTGAAAGGCGACGAGTCTAGGATTCGGCTCTGAATCGTTTTATTATTATTATTTTCGTCTTCGTGTCACGATTTGGTCAGCGCACGTGTCCAACACGCGCCACTGCACAGAAGGGGTTGGGAACGAGGTTGGTTAAAGGGTCGGTCAGCACGTCAAGGTCAGCACGTAACGTGAGTGGCCTCATGCAACTCAGCACGGAAGGTTATTATTGTTATTAATGGCTGACCTGTAAAGCAATTCGGCAGTTTTAAAGGGATATATGTTGACAGGGTACAAATCGCAGTGCGTCCGATGTTAGGAGAACATACTTCTCTTTTCCTCCCTTATCCAGCCAAATCCATACACACTGTATTTTTGCAGGCATGAGTTCAGGCTAATTGTAGCCTCTTGTTATTATTATTTTTCGTCTTCGTGTCACGATTTGGTCAGCGCATGTGTCCAACACGCGCCACTGCACAGAAGGGGTTGGGAACGAAGTTGGTTAACAGAGGGTTGGTCAGCACGTAACGTGAGTGGCCCCATGCAACTCTGCACGGAAGGTTGAAAGATGTTTGCAAAGCTCAAATTCGGCTCTTTCCGTTGTTTTTCTGCAAGAGATGCTTCGATGAGTAATTTTGAAGGTTTCTGTGTCCATATCTCGAGTCTCGGCTCTGTGATTTGGCTCCGTTTTATTATTATTATCATTATTATTATTATTATTATTATTTGTATTTTTTTTATTATGTCACGAATTGGCCAGCGCACGTGTCCAACATGTTTTATTTTCTTCTCATCTGTTATACTGAGTTTATATGGAGCAGCGGTCAATGTCACCGGCTCTGATACGCATCTTCTTCATCTTTTTTTGTTTCTCTTTTTATTACTTTGTTTGTTTTGTTTTTTGTTTTTTTCTAGTATTTATTATATTTATCAATGGTTGACCCGTAAAGCAATTCGGCAGTTTTAAAGGGATATATGTTGACAGGGTACAAATCGCAATGCGTTAATTTGATTTATGAAGGACAGACCTCTCTTTTTCACGAATTTTCCACGGCTATGTTATAATTATTGTTGACGATTGTTTTCAGTTCCCGTTACCAAACCACTTATGGGGATTTGTTACACACCTGTGTGTCTGAAAGAAAAAGGTTAGTTTCTCTAAGTCACGTTAAAAAATTGATCTTTTCATAACGATCCATTTTGATCGACTGATCTTTCTTTTTACTTTTTCTGCGGAGAGAAACGACAGTCGGGAATACGTCTGCGTGCGTAGGCCAGGCTATTTTTCTCTACGTTTCAACTTCTCCTGCCCCAAACAGGAACACATCATGCTTGTTTTCCTTCTTTTATTTAGGAGGAAATTTCCATCCATCTGATTTTATCATAACGATGCCGAGATTGATGCCATGAAAGAAGATATTGGAAGTAAAGACCCGAAAATAATGGTTCAGCTTTGTTTAAAATTATTTTGCCAATTAAGCAAAACTTGAAATGAATCTCTTTGGCTAACGATGGCAGGATTGAAATGGATTAATGCAACTTGAAAAATTCTGGGGGGCCAACGTTTTAAAGTGCTTCCCGTGCTGAGGAAATAATAGCTAAACACATTATGAGCAATTGTACATGAGGGTACTTGCATGTTCTTGGTTGAATTTGACCTCCACAACATAATAATCACCATGACATAGCTCCTTTAACTGAAGCAATATGCTGACGACCGTTTTTGCCAAACCACATATGGGATATCTGTTAGAAGCCTGTAAAAACAATATAGATCTACTGGGGAGGGAAAGCTTTTCGTTTGTATCTCATAATCCAGCATAAAAATTATTATTTCCTCGATTTTGATTGGTTTGAAAAACTCTTATTTTCCACTTATTCACTTGCCAAATTGTTATCGGACAGTTTGTTATTGGACAGTTCAATAAGCCAATAAATGCAGCAGATGTAATCTGAATATCAAACTGGAAAAATCAGCGTATCGTTGAGTTCAGAAAACTAGTGCTAATGACTTTTATCTTGATAGTCTCAACTATGTGGACTCGTTTGATCATGCAACCAATAGACTCCTTTCCTTTCAGTTGATTCCCAGTGTGGAGGGCAAAGCAATAAGATTGTTTTACATTTGAAAGGTTTGTTTCTCTTATGAGGGAGAACAAGCACTGTTTTGTCCTCCAGATTGGGAATTACTGAAAGGGTTCTATACTGTCACAAATAATTGTAATATGGCAGGGGTGAACGTTGAATCTTCCCTCGCATTTGTTATCGTGTAGTCAGTCCACGAAACAATTCGGAATCATTCTTCAAGTGTTTTTCAGTTTTTCTCGCTAGGTAGAAAGATACAAATTCAATCAAGGTTCGTAATAATATCTTATTTTATTTTCTAAACAATAGTGTGTTGCAATACAATCACCTCCATAAAAGAGGGTAACAACATCTTCACACTTTCCAAGATTCTTCTCAAAGATGACACGGTGGTCTTTCAAAACGGCTGTAGTTACTTGAAATTGTGTGATATTGAATGACACAATCACCTGAATCAGAACGGTACTCCAGTGGTGGGAAATGGTAAATCTGAGGCTTCACTGAAGTCTCGCTGCATGACAGCAAGACTGGCATTCTCTTCTGTTTCTTGCTGTCATAGTCTATCAAATCGAGAATCCACGATGGCTTTGCAAAACAATTGACAGAACAAAAACAATGAGAAATTCACTTTGCATGACGCACTTTGAAAGACTATTTTGCCACCAAACACTGAGTAATGTCACCGTATTTGTGTGAACTTAAAACTCTCAGATGTCTCACAACTCCATGAAGCAGTGTGTGGACTGGCAAGAGACCTCAAATAATTAGTCCACTAACCCTTTCAAGACCTTACTTCTCCACCTAAAGAGTGTTTATTTCCACACAAACTTTCAAGGCTGCATAGACAGACATGAGTAATCCAAAAATATGTATTTTACAAGGTTCTAGATCATTTTCTAGATAAGAACAAGAAATTTACAGGTCTGATCGCACCCCAAAACCAGGACCTTTGGGTGGTTCTATCAGCGTCGTCAAACCGCCAGCAGGTTCACAGGAAAACCGACCACTCCTGAGAACAAAAAAAAAAGAAGGAAAAAAAAAAAAAAAAAGAAAAAGAAAATAAGAACACCATCAGAATAATAAAAAAGAAACAGTCCAGTGACTGTCATGTTCTTGTATGTTATTATGTGTGGGCCCTCTGACAGGCCATGACAGTTTCAATGTATTAATCAAAAGATGAGGTTGAGTTATCATCATCAATTGTGCATCACAGTCTAACACTCGCAAAAATTTGTTGATAGCAACAAAGCTAGACATGGAAATGAATAGGCAGTTTCCTCTTCCACAATGAAATACAAGCAACCATGTCAATGGGACAAATTAAGACAATAAGTACTTGCTAATCAGCAAACCTTGAAACTTGGTAGTGAATAGGTAAATAAACAAGACAGTGGCTTCAAGTGATGATTGCATGGTAGTGCGTAAGTAAAAGAGGTATTACAGGGGTTAATGTAACATGAGTGAATGGGATGTGAAGTGAAGTGTGAAGTAATTTATCAAAAACGAGTGTGAGTGTTTCATCAGGGGTTCCATACACCAAGAAAGCATGATGCTGAAGGCCAAGCACTTTTATTGTTTCAAGGTGTTTGGAACCCTGATGAAACACAAAGCACAAGTTTTTGATACTGCTTTTCAAACTTGCATAAAAATACAAAGCAATCTACAAAATAATATTCATGTATAATTAGAACCAATAATATTGTTTTAATGAGCAACAGCACATACATTCTTTCACATTTTCCACAACTCTGTGTCTGCATACATTTTGTGAGAGTTGTTTGTTTTGTGTCAGTAGTCATTCATTTTAGCTGACACACTGATGGCAGAGATCAAGGACGGAGCGAGTCATTTCTTTATCTGAGGACAGGCTTTTAGCTGATGAAGCCATTCCAGCTTCTACAAAATATGAAAAATGGGCTTTGAACATTTTCAGACAATGGCAGTTGGAAAGAGAGACAAAAGTACCAATTTTGGATCATATCCTGGCGGTCTTTACAAAGATTATGACTTGTACAAGGTGAATCCTGTAAATTGTGAAATATCGTAAATGGTGCCTTATCTCTTAACTACTGGTTTGTGAAGTTTACAAATCATGATGTAAAACATTTTGCAAATGAAAAAAAAAAAAAAAAAGAACTAGTACAGTGTATAGCTAATGATAATTAGAAGTACTGTTCTTGTGTTTAATTTACTTTGTTTTTATGCATGAATCTTGATGTCCAATGATAACACGGATGGAAACCATGTATGGTTTGGATATCTGATCCAAAACGTGTGATTTTCATCTGGATTTTCACTGGGCATCAAAACTCATGCATGTGATGAATTTAGCCATTTTTTATTGGCAATCGGAAATATGAATTATTAATGAGTTTGAGAAGTAATAATAACAGTTTGGAAAAAAAAAACAGCACTTAACACAACTTTACCTGGGCCCTGCTTTTGGAGCTTTTCCAGCTATGAGGTCATCAATAATTTCTTCAACGTCCTTAGCTGAGAGGTCCTCCTGCAAAATTTAACGGCCATTTAAAAAGGTTTTAGCTGTCAATACACAAGTTTCAAAATTGTTCCTGGGTAGTTTGACTTTACTAAAAAGCCCTCTGGTCCTCTGATTTGTGTTAACTATATTTCAGAAGTTTTTCAACCAAAGTGAATGTGGATATTGGAGGGGAGTTCACAATTTTGAACAAATACAGCGTATTGGAAAATCAGTCTTTGAATCAATAATTAAAATACCAGTGACCATGCTGTACTTTTAACAAAAAACGGATTTCATGCTGTGAGTTAATTTTTCAAAGGCTTCTTGTCAGGGCTTTGTCCTATTAACAAAAGATAAGTTGGGCAATATTTCTAGAAAAACTAAACACTAAAGGTGGGCCCACACAAGGGCACATGTTGCAGGAACATGTTGCTGCAACATGAAGCAGGGACAAAATCGCATTAAGTACACACTGAGGGACATGTTGCAGGGATGTGTAGCAGCGACATGTAGCAGGGACCAAATCGCAGAGTTTGCACACTTGTGAAAAAGTTGCCGGGATATGTTTCAGGGACGTGTTGCAGGGACATATCCCTTCGTGTGCGTTGACACCTTTTTCACTTGTGCAACATGAATTTTGTGCAAAATGTGTCCCTGCAACATGTTGTACGGAGTTCAACTTGTTGAACTTCATGGGACATGTTGCGGCGACAAATTTTGCACAAAATTTATGTTGCATGAGAGAAAAAGTGTCAACACACATGAAGGGATATGTCCCTGCAACACATCCCTGAAACTTATCCCGGCAACTTTTTCACAAGTGTGCAAACTCTGCGATTTGGTCCCTGCTACATGTCCCTGCTACACATCCCAGCTAGATAACCCCTAATGTGAACAGTTTAGAAAAGTGTCGCTGCTACATTTTGCAGCAACATGTCCCTGCAACAAATCCCCTCGTGTGGGCCTACCTTAAGAATGAATGGTTGTAATAAAAACTTTTTGATGACAACAATGATCTTGGTGATGGTTTATTAACAGCATCTCCATAATTATAATTATGACTCTTCAGCTGGTACTAATCAATAATTACCCAAAACTGTTAAAATTAAGTAAAAATGGAAAATACAACAAACAAAGTTTTAGAACTTACATAATAATTGTCATTAACCTGCATCATAGGTGCATTAACGCAGGCACCTAAACACTCCACAGAACTCAGAGTAAACATGCCATCTTTTGTTGTTCCACCCATCTGGAGTCCTAAAATGTTTTCATTTTAATGCCAGAACAATTATAATTTAATCATAAAGAGACACTGAATAATCAAAACACAAAATACAATATTGACACTAACACCAGTAATCATAATGATTAAATTATTATGAATCTTGATGAATATCAACAGCAGTGGTGTGTTTCAATGTTATTAAGTAATGTGTGCTTTCAACAAAAGAATATGAACAACACTTCCTTCTGAATTAAGAAGGATACTATGTAAGTACATATTCTCTGGATTTGATAAGTAGGCTGAAAGATTTAAATGTATGCCTCAATCTCTAAAGTAAAAAGACAATACATTTGCCAAAACACATCTTCTTACAGCATGTCACTGTTACACAAGATATTTCATCTGCATCTACATGTACACTGTACAATGCATGTGCACAAGAATAAATAAGTACTCTGCTGTTCAGTGACACTTTTTTATAAAAAAAATAGTTAAGGTATTTTCAAGAAAGACTTACAGAAAGGGTCTTATTTTAATGAAACAATCAAGTTACCTAATTTCTTTTTTATAACATCCACCACCATGTCAGAATCCCTCAGCTGGCATGGCGTGGTTGTACAAACTTGAATATGATATTTTCCAACTGGTTCCCTGAAAACAACAAAAGCAGAGATTGACTGTCATAAATTAAGCACGCACTGAAAAACCATAGAAAAAAAGGAAAAAAACAGGCTGAAAATGCATGGACTAAGACATAAACTCTCCAACAATAAACTCCAAATAATAATACAGTATATGCTAAAAAGAACCAAAGATTCACATGCAGGCTTAAAAGTTTTTGAGACAGCACCATGCCATTATTTTTATCCCTAATGGTTTTTGTACACACATTTGTACACACAAATGGAGTTACAAGAACTGTGTACAGGTGTACTGTATGTCAATAATAATAGTCAAACAAACTATAATGACTTGCAAGAATAAACAAGAACAGGACATGTCTAAGCAGACTATATGACTTGCAAGAATAAACAAGAACAGGACATGTCTAAGCAGACTATATGACTTGCAAGAAGAAACAAGAACAGGACATGTCTAAGCAGACTATATGACTTGCAAGAATAAATAAGAACAGGACAAGTCTAAGCAGACTATATGACTTGCAAGAATAAACAAGAACAGGACATGTCTAAGCAGACTATATGACTTGCAAGAATAAACAAGAACAGGACATGTCTAAGCAGACTATATGACTTGCAAGAATAAACAAGAACAGGACATGTCTAAGCAGACTATATGACTTGCAAGAATAAATAAGAAACGGACATGTCTAAGCAGACTATATGACTTGCAAGAGTAAACAAGAACAGGACATGTCTAAGCAGACTATATGACTTGCAAGAATAAACAAGAACAGGACATGTCTAAGCAGACTATATGACTTGTAAGAATAAACAAGAACAGGACATGTCTAAGCAGACTATATGACTTGCAAGAATAAATAAGAAAGGGACATGTCTAAGCAGACTATATGACTTGCAAGAATAAACAAGAACAGGACATGTCTAACCAGACTACACGGAGTATATGACTTGCAAGAATAAACAAGAACAGGACATGTCTAAGCAGACTATATGACTTGCAAGAATAAACAAGAACCGGACATGTCTAAGCAGACTATATGACTTGCAAGAATAAACAAGAACAGGACATGTCTAAGCAGACTATATGACTTGTAAGAATAAACAAGAACAGGACATGTCTAAGCAGACTATATGACTTGCAAGAATAAACAAGAACAGGACATGTCTAAGCAGACTATATGACTTGCAAGAATAAACAAGAACAGGACATGTCTAAGCAGACTATATGACTTGTAAGAATAAACAAGAACAGGACATGTCTAAGCAGACTATATGACTTGCAAGAATAAATAAGAAAGGGACATGTCTAAGCAGACTATATGACTTGCAAGAATAAACAAGAACAGGACATGTCTAACCAGACTACACGGAGTATATGACTTGCAAGAATAAACAAGAACAGGACATGTCTAAGCAGACTATATGACTTGCAAGAATAAACAAGAACCGGACATGTCTAAGCAGACTATATGACTTGCAAGAATAAACAAGAACAGGACATGTCTAAGCAGACTATATGACTTGTAAGAATAAACAAGAACAGGACATGTCTAAGCAGACTATATGACTTGCAAGAATAAACAAGAACAGGACATGTCTAAGCAGACTATATGACTTGCAAGAATAAACAAGAACAGGACATGTCTAAGCAGACTATATGACTTGCAAGAATAAACAAGAACAGGACATGTCTAAGCAGACTATGTGATTTGCAAGAATAAACAAGAACAGGACATATCTAAGCAGACTATATGACTTGCAAGAATAAACAAGAACAGGACATGTCTAAGCAGACTATATGACTTGCAAGAATAAATAAGAAACGGACATGTCTAAGCAGACTATATGACTTGCAAGAATAAACAAGAACAGGACATGTCTAAGCAGACTACACGGAGTATATGACTTGCAAGAATAAACAAGAACAGGACATGTCTAAGCAGACTATATGACTTGCAAGAATAAACAAGAACCGGACATGTCTAAGCAGACTATATGACTTGCAAGAATAAACAAGAACAGGACATGTCTAAGCAGACTATATGACTTGCAAGAATAAACAAGAACAGGACATGTCTAAGCAGATTATATGATTTGCAAGAATAAACAAGAACCGGACATGTCTAAGCAGACTATATGACTTGCAAGAATAAAAAAAAACCGGACATGTCTAAGCAGACTATATGACTTGCAAGAATAAACAAGAACAGGACATGTCTAAGCAGACTATATGACTTGCAAGAATAAACAAGAACAGGACATGTCTAAGCAGATTATATGATTTGCAAGAATAAACAAGAACCGGACATGTCTAAGCAGACTATATGACTTGCAAGAATAAACAAGAACAGGACATGTCTAAGCAAACTATATGATTTGCAAGAATAAACAAGAACAGGACATGTCTAAGCAGACTATATGACTTGCAAGAATAAACAAGAACAGGACATGTCTAAGCAGACTATATGACTTGCAAGAATAAACAAGAACAGGACATGTCTAAGCAGACTACATGTATATGACTTGCAAGAATAAACAAGAACAGGACATGTCTAAGCAGCCTATATGACTTGCAAGAATAAACAAGAACAGGACACGTCTAAGCAGACTATATGACTTGCAAGAATAAACAAGAACAGGACACGTCTAAGCAGACTATATGACTTGTTAGAATAAACAAGAACAGGACATGTCTAAGCAGACTATATGACTTGCAAGAATAAACAAGAACAGGACACGTCTAAGCAGACTATATGACTTACAAGAATAAACAAGAACAGGACATGTCTAAGCAGACTATATGACTTG